>JAQGCP010000894.1:0-14250 GCA_034699885.1 Acrobeloides thornei | reverse complement strand
TCGATTTTTGACAAAAATTTTGATGAAATCTTTGAGTTAACGCAAAAACCAGCGCCGCAGGCGAAAATTTAAAAAAATGCTTATTTATATGCTGAAAATAATCAGAAAATGACTAATTTTTGGTTTAAAAAATGTCAAATTTGAGGATTTTTTCAAAAATTACAAAAAAGGTGGCAAAATTTTCGAAAAGGTGGCAAGGTGGCATCAGATTAATAAAGGTGGCATTTGCCACCAATTGGTGGCATTTATGCAACCCTAGGACTAAAGCTCTGTATCTTTATACAAAAATTAAATTTCTAACATTTTATTAAGGTGAAGAAAATCAACTTTGAAAACTTCAAAGTATTTAATTTTTGACAATGTTAGGATCAACGGATTTCGACAATTTTTATCAACAATTTCGATAATCTCAGTGTCGTTGGAAAGCTGGAGATGTGGGCTACAACTTTTATATTGGGTGTAAGGATTCATGTTGTGGAAAAAGTAGTTGAAAAATGAGGTTTTTCACAAAGAATTGCGATTATCTTTTTTTCTAGATGGAAAAGAGGTTTTTTAATCTTCCCTTCCTAAGAGTTGTTGCGTGTGGGCTCTACATTCAAATGACACCAAAACCATATCTCAGACATTTAGGATTTCTGAGATATACCCATTTTACTAATGACTTCTAACTTTCAATATGTCCATAAGTTCAAAATCCTCTAGCTCGACACTTTATGTTAAAACTTATTTTTTATTTTGGCATATATGTTATTTAGCATAGCTCAAAATAGTCATATGCATCAAAATTTCAATCAGGTTTCTAAGGGTTAAATACCTTTGAAGCATTTATGAATCCATTAATGAATTCTTATGGATTATAATAATCCAATGGTCGTTGAAATTTCGTTTGTCTCCAAGAGTACATTAAAAATTGACATCCTAACAGCATTTTGTTTGAATCATTTATTACATGATTTTACTTATGCTAGCTGAAAAACACTATGCCTTTTATTCAACGGAAGTGCAAGCTTCCTCTGTTGAAAGAAATATGGGATACGCAAATTTGTTTGGTTTATTTTTTTCATTTTGAAGCAGGAGTATAAGATTTTTGATGCATTATTTTTTTCTTGGAATTCTTTTTTGCAATTTTTCAGAAATTTTTAAAGTATGAGTAATTGTTAGCAGCTGACTTTTTAGCAGGTGAAAAAGTTATTTGTTTGTAGGAGGAAATACAGGAGTTTTAAAAATTCAACTTGCACGCAAAATTTGGAGTATTAAACGAATATTATTATTTTGAAGTTTTCCTGAACACTCTACCCATATGAGTTACATATGGGTAGGTATGTTCAGGAGAGAGTGAAACACCGTCCACAATTTTTAAAGAAAATTGTATGATCAACGATTTTTTCAGCGCATAGAAAGACCCTAATAAGGTTGAAAATTTCGTTAACAATCGACTTCTGTAGCCAAATGCCAACATTTTAAACTATTGTTTATTTTTTGAAAATGTTCCTTTTAAAAAAAATTGTATATTGACACGAAAATCTGCTCTTTTCAAAAAGTTAGCTGCATCATCATATTCCTGAGTGTCGGTTACCCTGTTCTGAAATTTTTTTATCGGAAACAGATTTTCCTATCAAGATCATACTGGGGCAAAGGAAAGCCCTCCACCCAACCCACTTCCTCATAAGCCCAAAATTAGGAGTAGATGCCAGTTGGTGACATAAAATCTCTGCCAGTTGGAAATATAGATTTATGTTACCAATTGGTAATTGGAGAAAATAACATTTGGTAACATAAATCTATGTAAGCTACAGTTAATCCAATTTTTAAAGAAGAATATTTAATATCAGTTGGTGACAGAAAAAATTAGGTACTTATGCACTATCCCAAACACAGTTGCACAGACCCCGGCCCAAAATTTTTGTTTTTATGACCCACCCCGCAGTTTGGCAATCTTTTTTTTAGAAGGGGATCCTCTGGCGACCAATACCTACCCCCTTCCACCTCATGACCTATTCTCTCCCCCAGCCCATGACCCACCCCTCCCTATCCCATGACCTACTCCCCCCTGGTAGAATTTTACCGGGTGGATACCGGGGTTGTGCAACTGTGATCCCAAAATAAGGTACTTATGCACTATCAGCAATTTTTCCTGGCCCACCAAGGCTTAGGCTTAGTTTTAGGCGTAAGCCTTGGTAGAGATTTTATGTCACCAACTGGCAATTTCCTCCATTGTCAGTTGGTGACATAAATCTATGACACAACTGGCATCTGCCCAAAATTAGGGGGAGAGTTTGTTTTTGAAAATGACCTGAATATCCTTAGTGTATGGGAAACATCTCCTTAAAATTTGTTATTCTACTGTAGTATTGAATACTGTAGTAAAATTTCATGAATCATAATTTAACTTTGAAACAAACAAGTTTTAGTCATTTTTTTACATTAAAAACATTTCCTGCTGACATTTTTTACTTAAGGCCTATAGCTACGACCTTCATCCATTAACTTTTGAACTTCATTCTTAATCTTTTTTTAATGATGGAAACTTCATGTATGCTGCATATTTAAGAATCCTAATGCCGCCATTATGTTCCATATTCGTTGTTTAGTGGTTTGCGAATTGAAGGAGCTCAAAAATTTATTAAATCAATTTTTTTGCTCCATTTCCTAGTATCTCTATCTACACATTTCCATTTGTACACAACATAATAACTAAAATACGAAATGCCAAAAATCAAATTTAATTTTCACATTATTATCTATTTTGCCAAAAAGTCAAAAAATGTGTAGGCCTCAAATAAGGCTCATTTAATATACCCTTTTATGTTCTTGCCATTGCGCATCGAAGATATTCGATTATTTTATGATTGATATCCCAACAAAATTAAATATTATTATGGTGGTCTTGCTTATTTATAATGATACATGCGTTTGAATGCGTGCAACGAGTGTATAATTTTCGGTTTTCATATAAATGCTATCTCAATAAGAATTTGTTAAAGGTCTACGCGGTATTGACCTTTAAGTACATATTCTTTGTGCGTCTACGTGCCAATTATTATTATAGTCAAATTATTTTTCAAAAATCTTAAAAATTAAAAATAATCCATCAAACTTACATATTTTTTTAATTGAAAATTAGCATCATCATGTCAAACCCCCGAGTAAATAAATCAGCTCCGAAACACTAAAATAATTGAGATTTTAAGACCTCTTAAAATCGGTCCTTTACAAATTCAAAAAATTAAATTTTGCAATTTTAGCCAATTTTTTTCTGCTTTCTGCAATCTACCGCCTACCTAATAATTATTAAAAAAGTTCGTATGTCAATCCACTTCGGATTTGTCTAGATAATCTCGATCTCTTACGTACATATGTGAAACATGATGATAGGTTTTTAAGGGGCTATCTATACTTCAGTCGCGAGCTTTGCGATTTACTCCTTCCGGAATAAGAAAGTTGTCGCAAGCTAGAAAAATTAGAATCCACCTAGAAACCTTCAAAAAATTAGCTTACGACAACTTTTTGACTCCGATAAGAGGTCAATCGTGGGCCGTCGCGGCGCTCGCGACGTGAAGTATAGCGAGGCCCTATCATAATATGATTATTTTATACAAACAGTGAATAAGACTTCTACATTAGTTTTCTACGCGTGGATTCTATTTTTAAGCTTTATAAATCCAAATTAAATGTGACACTATTGTATAACTATTAGCATACATGGGCAAGCAGGGGTGTACTGGGTCCCAAAATACGAATTGGTCCATTAATTTTCTCCCGATACGACGAATTAGGGGGTACAGTACCCCCCCCCCCCCCACCCCGCCCATGTATGACTATTGGGTTATCAGAAATTACGCACCACGTATAAAACTTAATATATAGAGCTCCAGAAATCCTTATTCGATAAAATTTTTTCAGTAGTAGACAAGAGTGTATGCTGAATACGATTCAATTGGTCTTTTTGAGAATAATTCATGTTTTTGTGTCAATATATAGACTTTTTCAAATTGGGTCTCAAAAATGCAACCTTATTTTAAAATATTGATATTTGGCTATAGGAGTGGATTTTTTACGAAATTTTCGACTTCCTAGGATTTGTCTAGGCACTGAACACGAATCTGGCGTTATTTTTTATCATAGACCTCGGGAATATGATCAAAAATGGTTTATAAAGAAAGGCCTTTTTCGGGACTTTACTCTCGCAGGAGTATCTTCCTGTGGTAAAATCAAACAATTCCTTCGGATTTATGTTCTCCATGCTGAAAAACACCTGAATATCAAAAATCAGAAATTTGGAGAACCTTTTGAAAATTTGAATTTTTATCCCAAGGACCAAGAAGTAAAAAATTCGAATTTGCAACAAGTTCTCCAAATTGACTGAAATTTTGTATTCGGGGATTCTAGAAACCACGTGACATGTATTTTCGTAGATAAATCGGCCCTACTAAGTAGAATATATCAAAGGTACCGCCCTAAACAAGGATGGTATACATGTAGGCTTACGATACACTTGAAACAGGTGTGTCTCCCTTATGTCTTGGCCGGCAGAAACCCGGATGAAAATCTCTAAGGATATAAATATGAAAAGAGTCGGGATTCCGCCAACTTCCATTTCTTGTTATGCATTTCTAGATTTTCTTATAATTAATATTAACAATTATCGCAATTTTAGTCGTTGTTATTTTTCACATTTTTGAAATTAAATTAATACCCTTGGCAACCAATTTTATTGTAGGCGAATATATAATATTCCATCAAGAAAAATTAATTTTATAAACTCAAAATGACATCATTCGTACAAGATCCAACTATTCTGTTCAAAGAAATTATTGCTAACCCAAAACTGTACATAATAATAAGAAGAGAGCATCCAGAGATTATTGAGAGTCTTAAATTATGGGTATGTTTTAAAAATTTATTTAAATTATGATCAATTTCGATAAAGATAAAGAGCGTTAGAAAAATTGAAAAAAATAGAGACAGCTGCGGTTGTTTGCGGGCTTGTTTTCAGGAGCTCTATGTACTTT
The DNA here is from genome assembly GCA_034699885.1 of Acrobeloides thornei. NCBI lineage: Eukaryota > Metazoa > Nematoda > Chromadorea > Rhabditida > Cephalobidae > Acrobeloides > Acrobeloides thornei. The sequence continues at coordinate 9,238 of JAQGCP010000894.1, read as the reverse complement.
CGTAAATGTAAGAGCATATTATACTCATTTACGGAAGATGCGAATTTCATACGTCCCATCTCTGAAGTGAAATAGCCAATGGGGGGAGAAGGTCGCCTCACCAACTGGCGTAGGGAAGGGGAGTACACTTGATACCCCTAACCCTCCACCCAGAGGGCTGAAAGCCCGAAAAAACATAATGTTCCTTCCTTATATTTTGGGCAGCTGAATTCCGGCCAAAAATTAATATTGGTTCTTTTTCTGAGATTCACATCTGCGAATTTTCGAAAAAAAGATTGATTTGAGACTTCAATTGAGGCACTGCTTTGATTCTTTTGTTTGAATCTGCTTAACAGTTTTTTCTTTATCTCAATTTTCATCCTACTAATTTTCAATTTAATAGGCATCAAATATTTTATTTTAAAGGGAGTAACATTTATACACAAACCAGATCTCCGAAAAATTTTTTTAGCAAATGTAGAAAAGACCCTTCTAGGGTAATTTTGATGCGAGAAATCGATTGCGCGCACTCCCAAAGCTTGAAAATGCTTCTCTGACCTTCTTCCGTGAAAAATTTTGTTTTAGTACAGTAAAATCTATGTAATTATATACATTTTTTTATAAATTATTATATTTTTTAAATGACATTTTCCACGGATAAAGGTAAGGAAAGCATTTTCAAGCTTCGGGAATGGGCGCAATCGATTTCTCGCATCAAAATTAACCTAGAAGAGTCCTTTCTACAAAAATTTGCAAAATTTTTTTCGGAGATCTGGCTATAAAGGTTACTCCCTTTAACATTAAAATGGTTTTAAGAATATTAAAAAGATGATCTTATGAAAATGCCAAATTTTTTTAGGATTAACATTTTGCATTCTTTTTTTGCCATAAAATATGAGATTAAAAGCTGACAACGATCTAAGTAACCGCAATGACTTTGATGCTTTCAATTTCCATAGCAAGCTTTTTGGGTAAATGTAATTTTAAAAGGATTTTTGATTGGCGTAATGTCATAATCTTTGGTTTTGAAAATTTTTTCATTCTATGAGATTTTTTAATTTTATATTAAACGGGAGTAAACTTTGCAGTTCTGAAAAAAAATTTTTGAATTTTTGCAAAATGACTTTTTTAGTGGTAATTTTATGCGAAAAATCGATTGCGCACATCCTTGAAGCTTGAAAATGCTTCCTTGGCCCTGATTCAGGGAAATAAGAGTTCTATTGAAGCGAAAATATGAGCATTTTAAATTATTTCGCTGAATCAGGGTCAAGGAAGCATTTTCAAGCTTCGAAGATGCGCGCAATCGATTTTTCGCATAAAATTACCCCTAGAAAAATCATTTTTGCAAAAATTCAAAAAAAATTTTTTCGGAAGTGCTGCTGCAAAGTTTACCCCCCATTTAATCGAAAACATGAAAATTAGCTATAAGACTCTAATTTGGTTCATAAAAATGCACACATTTTCAAAAATTTATCCGTCAAAATAGACTATGCATCATCAATATTTTCCTTTTCGCTCTTAATTTGTTTTGAATCTAACAACAAGGGTTCGTCCACAACTTGCAGTAAGTTGCTTTTCGCCATGGCCCATTGTTGAACTTCACCGCTAGCAAAAATGCTGAAGAAAACTGCACCAAAAACGAGAATAGCTGCAGTGACATAAAATACCAGACGCCATTCTTCTTTTGAGCCCTAAAATTCAATGCTGGACCTCTCTGTAGTATTTTCGTATGAGGGAAATAGGCTAAAATTTTCAAAATGTACTCAATTTTGACCCTTTTTTCAAAAATTTTCAATTTTGAACAGAAGTTGGTTTTGATGGGCTTGATAATAGTTATGATTTACCGTTGGCGTCATCCATCCCATAAGCAAAGGTGCCAAAATTCCAGCGAAACATGACAGGGTGTTACCAATGCCTAGGATAGGGCCGGCAAAAGTTGGAGCAATGTCCAAGTAGTTGACGACAAAGCCCGCATATTGTAGGCCGGAAATGCCAACGCTCAGGGTCAACAGAACAATTACTAACGTTTCTTGCCCACATTTGCAATATCCAATGAGAACCAAGAAAAGTGCTTGGAAGCCAAGGGCTAAATTCGAAATTTACCATATTTCAGTCACCAAAAAATAAAGATTGAATCGATTGCGCGCATTCCCGGAGCGTGAAAACACGTTCCTGACCCTGATTCAGGGAAAATTAGAAAATGTGTGCAAATGATTTCTCGCATAGAAAAACGTATGGAAAGTCGGTTTTCCAGTGAAAAACTGATTTTTTGATCATTTTCACTCTAATGCATACCCTAATTTTCCCTGAATCAGGGCCAGGAAAGCGTTTTCACGCTCCGGGAATGCGCGCAATCGATTCTCCAGTAAATTTTAGGCCTAGAGTGTCTTTTTTAGAAAAAAATTTTTCCAATTTTTTCCTATCACGTTGCCCCCCTAATCCGAACTAGTGCCCATACATGAACAAGGAGGGGGGACAAGCTACCTCGAGGCTATATGGTGTCGACCAAAAAAAGGACCTTTTTTTAGTCCGACGGCTTCGCCACTCCGAGGCTATATGAATCTTTAACTTTTGGCTCGATGCTAGCTACATGAGGGGGGGGGGGGACAGTTCCCCCCATTGGTAATGCATGTTGACTTCCCAGCAAATTTTGGGAAAGTGGACCCCCTCTATCCACCTATGTCTACCACCCTGGGGCCCAAACCCCTATACTCATCAACCCTGATCTTTTATCAACTCTTTTTTAGTTTTCTGGATTTGGTGAAACTCTTACTGCTAAATCTCAACTTGATAACAAAATTTTGGGCGTTTTTGTCGATAATTCAGTGCCAACTCAAACGGATATAGGAATCTGTGAGTATGACGTTGTGAAGACTATGAATAAATTAAAGGACCGAAATGAACAAACAAATGTATACTACTTAACAAATCCATTTGAAGAGAATAAAAACTGGACAGTCAGTAGCATTGTAAGATTTAATGGCCTCTAAATTTTATGAATCTCTGAAATAAAAATTTCGACGTTGGTGAGAGTGGACTGGTCCTTTAATAGTCACATACATTGTTGAACCCCACCCAATTGTCAATTAAAGCTAAGTATCATCTAAAAATTTGGATGATACCTTTCTTGGCATCCTTTCAAATGTTAGGTCACCGAACACAAAGCAGCCAATTTTGGGGGTCACCGAGTATCGATTTTGGAGTAAAAGAGGAAAAATGGTGATTTTTTTAAGACTTTACAATTTTAAGCGTTTTTAGCTTTAAAACAAGCATTTTAAAACAAGAAACAAACTAGGGAAAATTTTTCATTTTTGGCCGGAGCGCCTGCCCTGGCTCCGCCTTGCCAACGCAACTTTACACGTCCCCAGGGGTGGTGGTTTAGCGAAAGGCGATTGTTTTAAACTTTGTTTTTTTAGCGAGAGTCGACTGATTTTTAAATTTAAAAATGATTTTTTAGACAAAATTACCTGCAAACTATAAATTAGCCATTATTAACAGAACACTTTTATCAACCACCATAATGGAATTGAAGGAGAATGGGACAATTGGAGTGATTAGTGTTAAGAAAATTTCAAATTTTAAGGACCTATCTGGTGAAGAATATAATATTTATTACATTGCGTTGACCAATGATAAAATTGCCAAGATCATTATCCATACCAAACAACTTTTTAATAAGACCGTTGATTTTTTGTGCGATTTTAATGGAGTAAGTAATTTACCAATTAAATGAATACACTTAAAATTAAGATCCGACAAATGAAGATACTCAAAAATGGACGACTGATTATTACGGATAATAACCATTTGTACAACCTTACTACTCAAAAATGCCAAACTTATAAGACTTGTCGAGAATGTATTGAAGCACAAGACCCACATTGTTCCTGGAATATTACACATTCCATTTGCGTAAGCATTGAAGGCAATGAAAAACAAAAGTAAACAAGCAAAATTTTTATATTTTATGTATTAAGAGTATTTGTAGTGCTTCGATGCTAATACAAGATGTATTACATGGGGATGCAGAAAAAGCATGTGTTAGTCCTTTTGTAAATGGAATTTGTAAAGGTAAGCCCATGCCATGAAATTGGGGGAGGGGTGGAGATTAGACTTATACATGGGCAGAGAGTCTATAAATGGATCCTTCCCTCACTTGTTTTCGATTTTTCCTTTTCAGGGGGTTGCAAAAAATCTTGGCGATCTTTTTGGTCGTCAGGCATTTTTAGGCAAAAATGACTATAAAATGGTATTTTTGGGTAAAAATTTTTTCTGGTAGTGCCGATCTTTTTTTTAATCGTCAACTCTAAGGAGGGGGTCGCAAAATTTTCTAAGTTGCTCCTGTACCCCCTCGTAAATTTTTGTAAAATATGGATCTCTTCTGCCCATATATGGATTAGACTTACAAAGTCTTATGATATTAATTTTTAGAACAAATTGACGAACTTAAATTGCGAGTTACCAATGCCACAGCTCGTAAGTTTTTTATTAGGGCTAAAATTAAGTTGCAACATTGAAAAACCCAAATCGTTTCAAAAATCTGTTTATTGACACGAAAATATGAGTTACGCTTAAAAAGACTGTTTGAATCGTATTCAGCATACATTCTTACCTACTACTGAAAAATGTTTTGTCGAAAACAAATTTCTGGTGTCGTATATATTCAGTTTTAAAAAACGACATAACTTTCCGAACAACCCAATATATTGAGGAATATATTAGACCTAATATAAGTAACATTTATTCATTTTATTATGTTATAGGATATGAATCTTGCCTCCAAACAGTTCAAAGCATAGAAAAGAATATGAAGGAAATGCATGCGATATTAAAACTTCTCTATGGTAACAAAAATTAAAATTAAAAAACCGTAAATTTTTAGGAACCAAAAATAAAGACTCGTCAACAGAAATTCAACAACCGACAACAGCATCTCCAAGTAATATTTTAAAGGATCAGTACAGCCCAGTCAGTTACAATCATATGAAAAATGATATATTTGGAAAGACCATCAAAAATGGAGCATTTTTCGTTTTTACGGCATGTTCTAAATCGTTGTAGTTTTCGAGATAATTGCGTTTGAAATTTTGAATTTTTTATAAGCTCTTCGTTGTAATACACAAACTTTTTTGAATTTTTTGCGGAGAAATCGATTTTTGCATCACTTTTTTTAAATTTTCATAAAATGAACATTGTAGCATTTTTTATAGCTAAATGAGACGAACAAAATGGCACCAAAATTTTCCAATTTGAAAATTGTTTTAGATTATTGAAACGAAAACCCTGATTCATGTTTTCGTTTCAATAACCCAAAACAATTTTCAAATTGGATAATTTTCGTATCATTTTATTCGTCTCGTCAAGTTATATAAAAATGATGAATGCTTTTTAATGAAAATTTTAAAAATTGATTTTTCATAATTTTCGTTTCAATACACAGATCAAATTCAAATGGTGTCAATCCTTTCGCTTCAATACACAAAAACTTTCAAATTTTTTATACAATTTTGTTTCGTATTTATCTCTTAAGGGCTAACGATTTGGAATTTACTTCCAACGCAAAAGTTGATCGCCCCAATTTGAACTTTCTGTTAAAAAAGTTTGTTCAAAACTTTCCGATGCTCGATTTCCGCTAGACTAGTCCTTTAAAAAATTGGCAATAATCAGTCTCCATCCTGATGTAAATAATAAGTCCACTTAATAGATATACAAAGTCGATTATCCCACTTTCGCCACCTTTTATGCGATTTCGCTTTCACTCAAGGAACAATCAAATCATGAATCAAGTGTCGGAACATGTTTATGGATAATGCCGACTCTTTTGCACCTTGATTCGAGTTGATTCCTCGCATACCTCGCTGTGAGCTCTTAGTGTCTCATGAATCTTTTCTCACAATGTTTCTGGTTACATCACATGCGCCGAAGCGATCCGATTCCTTGGTTTCTTCACAGTCCCCCGAAATTTGCAATCCTTGCTTTCCACTCACACGACTGCACGTCCTGTCATCTCATTCGTTCCGGAGAAAAGAAAGCAAAAAGAAAAAGTCTTTCTTCGGTGGGATCGAGGATCCGATGCTCGATTTCCGCCCGTGCTTCTCTTCAAGAAGGACAGATCACGCTCGTTGAGAACCTTCAAACTTGATTGATCGGTTTGAGTGGAGTTGACAGCAGCGGATTTCAAATTTTTGGGTAGAGCACAGGAAGAAGAAAAAGAAGAAGTCTCTTCGATTAAGAGATCCGAAAATTTACGAATTTGTTTAAAAAAGTAAAATTTGAAACAATTGTTTGAACGAGTTTGTACATTGAAACGAAGAACCGTGTGTGTATTGCAACGAAAACATGAACACAGTGAAAATTCGTCCCTGGATCAATAAAAGTTGTGTGTATTGACACGAAAATTCAAAATTGTTTGCTTTGTTGATGAAAAAAATTTTTTATTTTTGCGCCAATACACAACTTTTATTGATTCAGGAACGAATTTTCATTACGTTCATGTTTTCGTTGTAATACAATGTTCAGACACATTCAAACCCGTTTCAGGGTTTTCGTGTAAATGTTTCAGAAACATTCAACTCCTAATTAAGCGTATTTAAAAAAAAGTAGAATTCAGGGTTTTCGTGTCAATGTTCAATCAACCGTTTCGATTTTTTTAGTATACTGATAATTTCTACAGCAAAAAATCAAGTCAAGTCGGCTTTCTTTCGTATCGCAATTAAATATTGGCCGCCTTTCGTCTTCCAAATGACTTCATTCATCTTGATTTTGCTCCGTGAAAACTTGGTCACTTATCATAACACGAAATCTTGCCGAAAATTTCACCTATTTTTTCACATTTCGATTTTCAAATCATCGTAAGATGGTTCACAATTCTGGGCCTCATAGAAAGGCAATAGGAACGAATGCACCGCACAGTTTTTTAAGGAATTGACCGCACAAGGATCTTCCGCACATTTTTGTGGGTTTTACCCATGGCCGAGTGGCTAAAGTGCTCTACATTAACTCATAGGATGCGGGTTCGATCCCGCGCACAAAAGTCAATTTTTTATTTTGTTGTCAAAAGTCATAAAATTTAATGCAGAGCGCTTTAGCCACTCGGTCATGGGTAAAACCCATAAACCTTCATGATATAGTACTCGTTTTGAAGCGCTCGACGAGCTGAATCAATTGGCGACATTTGTTTAATTTTGATTCCTGCTTTCATCTTTTCGGAGTTTTTTTGTACGCCGTGACTCAACAACCAGATTCCTCCTTTGATGGCCATGGAACACTCATGCAAATTAGATGGGAAAATTGCGGTTTCCTGACGAGAGAGGAACGATCATCTCATCGCGTGTTCTTCACCACAAAAACGAACCCGTTTCGGTGTTTCCTTCCTGTACCTCGGGGTCCTTGGCGAAAAAAGCCTGAAGGTCAACGAAAGCCTCGTTCCACCTCGTCGCTACTTTCTTTGAGTCACCTTGAGAAATGAGACTCATTATATTGTTCCTCCCACATTTACGATCCATGTTATTTTGTCCTCTTGAAATAACATAAAACCAGTGATCATCATTATTCTTTATAATGGTCATTTTTTCACGACGAACACTTTTTATTGCTTCGAAGTACAGGGTGATCCAGATGAATATACGAATGGAATAAAATAAATATCTCGGCATAGAAAATAAGTCTGTGTATTGAAGCGAAAACCTGAATTTTTTTGAATTTCCATGGTCATCATCCTCCAATGCTATTTTTTTCGGAGCTCGGATTAACACGCCGAGACGTGGAAATCCAGGGAATTTGAAATTGGGCAAAAGTTTTCGGATCCGACCGGGACTCGAACCCGGACCAGGCTCTTGGCATCCGTCCAAGTGCACTACCATTGTGCTACCGAGACCTCCAACTGATGCCCGTTTTCTGGTGAATACTTACTAACATATATGAAAATCTTTTTCCTGTGCCGAGATAACAAATTTTATTTCCTTGTTTATATTCATCTGGATTACCTTGAAAGGAATAATAAAGAACTGTAAAAAGTGATGGCTAGTTGTTTTGCACTTTCATTCGTAAATCCAACGACATTCTTTTGAGTGATACAGAAAGATACACGATTGCGAAACGATTTATGTGAAGGATTTGAGACGTAAGCCGACCGTCTAAAAAGAGCCTTTGTCGGCGGAACAAGAAAATTGAGTCATCGATTAAGAGGCGAACACTTTCCTCTAAACTTCGTAATCGTACACTTCCAGGGTCATCATCCTACAATACGAAATGAAACACTACAATCATAGTTTACCAGAATGGGGGATACACCGGCCCTCAGGATGGGTGGATGAATGGTCTTTCAGGGGGGTACAGAGGGGGTATAAAAAATTAATGCATTCAAAGAAAAATTGTATGTTGTTAATTTATATCTGGGGGTACTGTACCATAAGTGGACAACAGGGGGAGAGGGGGGTCTGGTGCTGGGTTGGGTCCCTAAAATTTTCAAAAATTTGCCTTGATCCCCCCTTATGTTTTTTTCGATAATTTTCCAAAATAAGAAGGGACCAAAAAAGATCCAACCTGTCCGCTCTGATGAGTTGGTTTTATTTGTGGCCTTTTTGCCGGATTGGTTAGGGGGAGACTCCCCCCCCCTTTGGTGACCTATGACTACAATGCATTACAAATACGAAATGAAAATGGAAAAGAGAAATTCACACAAAAAATTGAAATTTTAGCGGAAAATGAATGTGCCTTGGGTACCCACCAATGCAATCCAAATGCTGACTGTATTGATACGGCGAATGGGTATAGCTGTAGGTGTAAAAGTGGTTGGTCGGATGTGAGCCCGGATCCACTTCGTGCTCCCGGAAGGCAGTGTCGAAAAGGTATCAACGCTTCAGAATTAATGAAATAAGTCAAAATTGAAAAATCGTCAAAATTTGAAAAAATCGTAAAAAAAATCTTTAAAAATTTGAAAAATCGTGACCCTGAATCAGAGAATCGAATTGTGTATTGAAGCGAAAATTTTGACTATACTTTTGCCTTCTATCAATGACGATCTTCTATTAGGCAACCAATGTGCTAGCACCGATTGTGCACCAGAAGCAGAATGCACCGAAAGCCCATCCGGATCATTATGCCGATGCCGCACCGGATTTGTGGACGTTTCTCGCACCCACGGCCGACCACTAGGCCGTGTTTGTCGTCCGGTTGTCAACGAATGTGCTGAGCGAAGGCACGACTGTGCACGAGAAGCCGAATGCATCGACACGGCGGAAGCATTCATCTGCAGATG
>JAQGCP010000893.1:0-14251 GCA_034699885.1 Acrobeloides thornei | reverse complement strand
AAGAAAGCGATTTTTCGTCGATACGATCTTCAAAAAACGCGTTTTTTGCATTTTATGAGGTTTTTTGGGGTCGAAAACCCCAAAAATTTTTGGGGTTCTTGTGCCAATTTCCAGATTTTATTTCTCTAGATAAATAGCCAGAAAATTCGCCTGATTTTTCCTGTGTCGATGATCAAAAGCGGTACCATATTTTCTGTGATACACTTCTTTCAATATTTGAACATGCTTTTCAGTTATTTGTACAAAGAGTTGTTTACGAAAAAGTAGGATTATTTGTTTGGACCTTACACATGAATTGAACAGAGCCCTTCCAAATTTGAGCACAAGCAACACTCTATTATTTACATGCTGTTGATATACGAAATACTTTTTTGCTGAGGAAATTTTAGTGGTTCTATCCTATTCACTCTTGGTTAGCTCTTCTCCACCCTGGCCGAGTTGAAGGCGCGGGCCTATTGTTGCTTTGTTTCTCAGGCCTGTCTTAGCAAGGAAGCAGAAGAAGCCAACGTTGTACCACCACGGAGGCCTTTCTTTGCTGCGTTTTCGGACCGGCCGATTCGTGGGGGATTTCTCCGTTTGCAGCGAATCCGTACTCACTGGTTCGGGCGCGTGTCCCTTGTGTTGTCTACATGTATGTGTATAAGCAATGTGGAAATCGCCTCATCACAAACGGTGTTCATTGAATATGCACGTGTTTTGCTGTGCCCCTCGAGAGAGATTTTCGTGAAATGGGAGGCGCTCAGACACTGGTCGGATCATCGACGAAAATGCTCGAGAGAAGTAGAAGAAAGAGGGCCGGCCCACTGGACGTGTCGGCGGCGGTGGACGACGCGAAGAAGAAAGAAAAGGGGGAAAAAGACGTGGCGGTCTTCTCTCGTTTCGCCGCCATCCTCCGTCATCGCAGGATCACTGTGTTGTGTGAGTTGTGATGGGGTGGCTTTTCAGCTCTTGGGCTTTTGAGGCTCGGCTGCGGTTGATGCAAAATACCAGTAACTATAGTGAGTGTGAGCGAGGTGGTAATCCACGATTTTAGTTGTGAGAATTTAATATATTTTTTGATTGAACTTTTATTCTTTTTTTGAAAATTTTCGTGTTTTTTTGTTGTTAATTTTTAGGTCTGTAAACTTGTTGGGTGCATTTTTTATGCGAATTTCGGCTTAACTGTTAGTTAATAGATAGTTAATTAGGTAGTGTACTTTTTTCAGAAGTACACTACCTAATTGACTCCCAAAAAGTAAACCAATAGTTTGCAGACCAGATTTTTGTGTCAGACGAAGTTTTTGATCGATTTTCGTGTGAAAAATGAAACTTTTTTTAATGAAAAGACTTTTTAGACTTGTGGCGATTTCCATATATTCCTATCTTTGTATTACCTTTATTCTAATTTCCCACTTATCTCATTAACGTTCAAACATGAACACATCTACTCTCACAATCGACCAACTTCTTCGAGCCGCGCAAATCATCGAGCAAAACGTCGTCACCGACCCCAACAAAATCTTCTGCAATTTTGGCTGTAAGTGATTTCGAAACTGACCGCGCCTTCTTGACTATATGTTCATTCATGAGTCATTCTCTCTTCCCTCTCACTAACACATAAAAAATATTTCACATTTTAGCTGACTACGAAGAACGTGACACTATCACAAAAATGCGTGCTGCTTTATGCCTTAATAGCAATATTGTGGGTGCGCCAAGTTCTTCGACTGGAAGTAGCATCAGAAGCTCGCCGACGAGCATGATGTCTTCTTCGCCAAATTCTCCAAATGACATGAAGCACCGAGCTTCTTCTTCCCAGAGCACACGTCAAAGCAGGTGAGGATAAAGTTTCAAAAGTACATTGTGTTGTGTCTAGGGAATTATCAACTTTTTGTGGAGTGAGCTGCCCCCCCCCCACATGATAACGTAATACTAACGTTATCAACTTTTGTGGAGTTTTTTTCCAACTATACGGAATTCGAAAAGTTGTGTGTGGAGTCCAGTCAGTTGTTTGGAGAGCTGTTTAAAGGTGCGGAACGCATGTGCAAGTCCCATGTGGAGAGCACGTGCACGACTCGAACATTGCTCAGAGAAAAGACGCAGGCAATGTTGTTATGTTGATGTGCGAGATAGAGTTTGAAAAGAAGAGGGTGGTGGGGAGAAGTTTTCTTCGGGTACATTTCGCGAGCAGCTGTGAACAGAGAGAGATTGTTGTTGCATGAAGAGAGTGCGCTGAGAATCGGACCACGTCCATTAAGAGAGCAAACAGCCCGCGTTTCGATTCATTTTTATGGGACCCTCCAAGGTTTGCGGCGCTCCAAAAAGTTGTACTTCGTTCGGAGAAAGAGATGTTTGAAAATCGAAAAATGGGTGTGTGCCTTGAGCTCACCCGCATGCAAGAAATTTGAAATGAAAAAATCGTGATGTGTGATAGTCCAAGGGAGAAAGACCTGTCACAAGAGAAACTGTACATGTGACTGTGTGTTTAAAAATAGTCTCGAAACTTGTATGACATCAAGAAAAATTTTTAGGGCTGCACACAATGAATTGGAAAAGAACCGCCGTAGCCAATTGAGATCGTTTTTGGAGAAGCTAAAGTCGGTCCTTCCTGCCGACCACGATTCCACCCGGGATACCACATTATCCTTGTTGACGAGAGCACGAAATTATCTTCGGGTTAGTTTTTGATTCACAGTCACGTTTTTTTGCAACAAATCACATGTTTTCGAAAGTCACCGGGTTGTGTTGCTAGTCTCGAGGTTTCGATAGATAAACATTTGCGTGTCATGCCAAATTCCCAATGAAAACGAGGTCGACAAACAAGTGTTGATGAGTAGTAGAAGTTGGCACGTGAACGAACATGTGACGCTCGTTTCGCCCCGCAGCGATCGCATCTCAGACTTTCTATTCTGGTTTAAACGATTGATCATCCGGGGGAATAGTAGGAGGAGGAGGAATGAATGGTAGGCAAGGAAACAAGCCAGGAAGAAGCGTGATTCATTTTTTATCGAAAATTTGTTTTTGCAGCGATGTAGGGAAGGAAGGAAGGGAGAGAGAGACACGTGGCTTTGATGGAAGGTCCAAAGTATATTATTTCCTGTCAGCTGAGAGACAACATGTTTTTATTAACAAATAGTGGTGTTATGAAAAACAAATAGATTAGGAAAAAGTGCAAAAATTGTTCAATTTGTTGTTTACAAATGTGGATTGGGTTTTTCATAGGAATGAGAGAGAGAGTGAGCTTAAGCCTAAGCCTAAACCAAATCATTTTCTAATTCTAACCATGTGATTTTCCAGCAATTTTCTCTTCAACATCTTTTCTGTGCAACACTATATAGTGCTGCATTTTCTATTTTGAAGGAAAGAGTATATTTCATCCGGAAGATAAATGTGACTCATTCCTCGATTGTCAGAAATATACGCGCTGAGTCGAAATTTTCCTGCTTTCTTTCTTGCTTGCTCGCTGTGTTCGCTTTTCCGCTGTCGTGGGTGCATTAGCGGCAGTGCACAAAGAATGTTCACTCTTTTTCCCAATTGCTTTCTCTCTCTCTCAACACTCGAGTTGGTGCTAGACCGGTCGGCGAAAACGCCACGTGCAAACGGCGAGCCTATTTCTTTGATCGTGCGTTTGGTGTGCGGCCATGTGGGAAGCACGTGGACGCCCCGGATTGTTCGATGATTTTCTGTTGCTGCTACACATTTTCGTTTCTCCGCTCTTTTTCGACTTGCACGACGAACGAAGACTAAGCGCAAGAGGACAATTTTTCGCGAGAACTGATCAAAGAACATCGAGACGGACACAGCGGGAAAGGAGGAGAGGGGGGAATAAAAGTAATCGAGCAGGATGGATGGGAGAGAAGATGGAACTCGAGCTCAACCGACCGGACTCAACACGAAACGCACGAATCGGTCATAAAACTAATTCTTCATGGATATTTTAGTATCTTAAGACTAAAAATCAACATCACCGAAAAAGCTATATGGCTAACAAGATGAGGGGGGGGGATTTTTCCATGAAACAATCAATCTCAATTGTGTTCGCTGGTGCGTGAAAGTTGTACTCGAAAGATCCATTTTCAAGGGCGAAAAAAAATTTTGGCACAAAAAAATCGAATTTTGTTTTGAATTTTTTTTCTTGAAAAAATGTTTCTTGTTCTTTTACTCTGACGATATGTTTGTTTGCCCGATTTTTGTTCATAAAAACAAGTCTTTCAGTGCCATTCCTCGCGCCTAATCCCAATCTCGCTTTCCCAAAAACACCATCAATAGCCGCAAAAAAACATGTAGGTGTTGTGCATGGCTGAGCGAGCAAATGCCAATCAAAAAAAACTCATCGAGCGCACAACAACACAGTTTCTTCCCTCGAAGAGAAAGATATGCACCGAAAATTACGTTGTTGATGTCGCCCCAATCGGCGAAAAGCATGCACATTAGGGTGCGCTTGACACCAACTGGCACGTCGTCATGCGCGATTCTTTCCTATTTCGGAATAAAAATATGAAAATGTGTATGTGTGTGCGTGCCTCCGTTTCATTCAAACTTGTTTATCGAAGCAACCTCAATTTTCTCTTCATTCGGTTTTCGAAAAACACATTACGAAGATATTCTGGGAATCCGTGCGCACGAAACAAAAACATTATTTTCATCATGGAAATAAACATTTTCAAGAATGCAAAAAATTTTCACATCATAATCGTTGAACTTTTAGGCAATCCTCGAACAAAAACAACAACTTGCTGATCGCCGAACTCAACTTCTCGCCGAGCAACTCCAATTGGTGGAACTGTTAGAAAAGACCAGACAGGAACATGCCCAGAATCTCACTCAACCCAAAATGGTTCAACAACAACAACAGCAACAACAACAAGAGGAAGAGCGTTTCTCGCCTCCAAGCTACATGGAATACAGTCCATCTGCGAAGCCGATCAGCTCTCCCGGCGCACCAACCACGATCACCATCGATCTATACATGGAAGGGTTGATGCCGGCCATTCCATTGCTCTATCCATACACCTATTTGGATGAGTTGCATAACCATACTCGTCATGTGATTCAAACTGGAAATGCTTATTAGGAAAATGATCTGAAGTTTTTTTAAATAATAATTGTTATACTTGTTAGTGTGCATTTACTTAATTTATAAAATATGGAAAATTGGAAAAAAATTTTTAACCAAAAAAACTATTTTTGCGAAAATTTTCCATATTTAGCATTCTTTCTACAGAGTGGCACAAAAAATTGGATTTTTGCGATTTTTCAAAAATTCCGGTTTTTTCGCGCCACCCTGTAAATCACGGCGCAGCGCGCACTTATCATAATTCATCTTCGCTATAGAAATTTTGTATTTTTTGCCTAATCATTTTTTTAATATAAAAATACGGGTGACCAAAACTTTTCTCAATCTAATGCATTTTTCATGTTAAGCCCGAACGAAAAAAGTTGGAGAGCTACTACACAATATTATTTCTAGAATTTTTGAAAATTTGTTAGCCTCACTAATTGTGTAGTAGCCCCAAAAGTTGATATTGTATGCAAGTTGTGTGTGTGTTACTCATGCCAAACTTCGACATCTTTTTTTTCTTATGCAATATATTTTTGTGTTCTTTGTTGCCTCTACTCGTATTTCTACGAGACAACGTTTTTTCTTTCCTAACCGCAATAAAACATTGTGTTTCGAAAACTTGTACATGGCTTATCAGCAGCAATGCACGAGCTAGCCACCACCACTTTTCATTGAACAAAACACAATGAATTTTTGATGATTTTGAAATGCTCTTTTCTGAATCATGTTCTCTTTCAAAATTGCTTCTAGCAAAAACGTTGTAGTCCATTTTTGTTGAGAAAGGAAAAAAAGTGCACACAAATAGCAAAGTACACTTTTTAGATATCAAAGTACACGTTTTTTCGATTGATATTTATAGAGAAAATATATGCCAATTTTCGCCTAATACCTAATGGCTATTTATACACCTTTCTCAATGAAAAGTAGAGATTTTCTCTTCCCTCTCTCTCGCTGGCTTTAATCTTAATCGCCTCATAAAGTGTACTTTTCTATGTTTAATCTTCTCATCTAGATTCTATAAAAATCTTCCGAGCGTCAGCTCATTCCATCTATCCATATAATACAAGTCTCTCGGGTTTTTGTGATATTTGCAGTTTTTTATATTCAACCCACACACACACTTCCGGTTCTCAGGTATAGACTATTCTTGTTTCCTCTCCTCTCTATCTCCTCCAGCTATAATTATTGTGTTATATACAATAATGTATGAGAAAAATTATTGTTGTATCGAGTGGGGGGACCTCCCACACATGCGTATTCTTCTTCCAAGTGATGGAACTTCCACTCTAACTTACTGGTTGTTTGTCTTTATTCGTTTATTATTTTATTTTTATTATTATTATGATGATGATGAACAGAAAATAAAAATGCTAAAAATAATTTTTGTGTGTACACATGTAAAAGCAACAAGTCAAAGACAAAAAACACTTCTGAAAAGCAAGTGAAGGAACACATGCAATTCGTATGAACGTGAAAGGGACAAGTTAAAAAATGCAAGAAAAAAATGTTGTGTAGTCAATTCATCATTGCATAGTTATTAGTGTCTCAACTTTTGAGATATTGGAGTTGTTAGAAATCCGAGAGCTACTACACAATAGGGGTCACACACTTGAAAAATTTTCAAAATTTTTATGGAAATGACCCCTCCAGGGGTAAAAACATGTGGGGAATCTGAATTTGACATTTTCAAAGCGAAAAAACGCTTTCCTGATTCAGGGAAAGCTTGTGTATTGAAGCGAAAAGTTGCAAAAATGCGAATATGAAACGTGGCGAAAGTTATAGTGCCGAAAAAACGCTTCCCTGATCCAGGGAAAATCTGTGTATTGAAGCGAAAAGTCGAAAAAATGCGATTTTGAATACAACATGAAACGTGGAGAAAGTTATAGTGCCGAAAAAACGCTTTCCTGATTCAGGGAAAGCCTATGTATTGAAGCGAAAAGTCGCAAAAATGCGATTTTTTATTTTATGATGCCTGGTTTTTCGTTTCAATATTTTTTTTCTGATTAATCACAGAAGAATTTCGAGTTGTTGTTTTTCATCACTTTTATTTGAGGTATCGTCATTTGCGACTTTTCTGTTTTTCTTTTCACATCATCCGTAAAACTTATACTCAAACAATCCAGACAGAGGCAAATGTCTTGAAAAAATTTTTTTCCGATGAAAAGTTGAATTATGTAAAAAGCCTTTCTAAGAGCAGATTCTTTTAGTTTATGAGACGAATTCCTGGAAACCTCTCTCTATCCTTTTTTCCAACAACACCCGAAATTCGAAAAATCGAACAAGTGACTCCTTTTTTCTTTTCGTTCGTTCTCTGCGCTTTTCTTCATCGCTCCACATTTTCCATTTTTGGGGCTGCTACTCCGGCTTTGTATATACGTTTGTATGTGTGCGTGCTGCCGTTTATAGCGCAACAAATCCCCCCTTACCCTGTTCTTCAATACTTCTCGTTTTTCGCCCCGCTGTGTTTGGGATGCACAGAGAAGAATTTTTACGGATCGAAGACCAGTGGCAGCGCCAGGCTCCAACTAGTCGCATCAGCCATGAAAATCGAGGCAAATTTAGTGTCGAGTGGACATCACAACCGACTAAACTATAGCCAACGGCTAAATGAACAACACAAACAAAAGCAGCTAGCAAAAAATGTGCGTTTCCATGAATTGTAAATAAGCCGTGCGAAATAAAACGTGAACAAGCATGAAAATTTTTGCCTTGTTATCCTAGTTAAAAAGACTCTACAATTCAAAAGTGATCCAACAATTTCAAAACAGCTTTCCTGGAGTTTGAAAATGCTTCCCTGATTCAGGAAATTAGTACATGTATTGAAGCGAAAATTGAACATTTACTAATTTCCCTGAATCAGGGAAGCATTTTTAAGCTTCGGGAATGCACGTAAGCTATTCCCTGTATAAAGTTACCCCTAGAAAGATAGTTTTGAGGCAGAAAACCGAAAAATTGTAGATTTTCGCTTCAATACAAAACACTTATTTCCTTGAATCAGGGTCAGGGAAGTATTTTCAAGCTTAGGGAATGCGCACAATCGATTTCTCGCATAAAATTAGCCCTAATAGGGTTATTTTTGAAAAAATTTTCGGGTGAAAAAATATGAAAAAATCGCCCAAATTCCCGTGTGTATGTGTTAGTCTGTGGTTAGTGTGTGTGATAGCTATGTGACTTTTGGTTCATGAACTTGAAAGTTCACCCATTAATTCGAAGTGGAGAAATGCCAAATAAAAGTTCGAACTCCCTTTTTCGCGAAGTTTCAAACTGCCCTTTCCGATGCGGGATTCGAACCCGCGATCTATAAACTGCAAAGCTGTCACTTTAGCCACTCAGCCATGGGTTAAAGCATCAAAACCATATATGGTACTCGTTTTGAAGTGTTCGGCGCACTGAGTTGGTTGGCGATATTGTTTTTTGGATTTTCACTCTCAACTTTGCGGATTTTTTGGTACGCCGTGGTACATCACGAGAAAGAATCGCCCAGTAAAAACTCATGACGACGAAAAATCCACAAGTCACACAACAACAAATTCACGTGATCTTTTTCTTCAGAAAACTTTCAACCTAGTAGATCAATGATCATGATAAGGTGTAAACAATCGAAATGAAAGACGAAGAAATTTTCAAACAGTGAAGAGAAAAGACGAAAACTTCCTGACGCTACCCTCGTGTATACGGAGACAATTACAATTGTCATTGATTGTGTTCGACTCTCCGAATGTCGACCTTAATTACACCTGTCAATGCATGCATTATTTCCTTATTGACAGGGTAGAAAAAATGGAGAGGAATTCCTCAGGCGAATCGTGTACTTTAACCTCGTATCGAAAATAGTACATGTGCAGAAAAATTGATATGAAAAATTCACATGTGTGCAACCAACCAGTTTTGTCTAATCACAAGGGCTATGTAAATAGAGTTTTTGCACATAGGAAAAATCGAAAAGTACAAAAAGCCTATTATTTTTTGCGAAACGTGAAATGATCTGGGTGTATTGAAGCGAAAACCTGAATTTGAATTTGAATTCCTGGAGGAATTTTTAAAAAATTTCACCGTCAATCGATAGAGCGCATCGAAAAAAGGTAGTAGGTCCCAACGAGCTCTGTGCCGACTGTTGTTCATCGGTTCCTTGCATTTTGAATTCCCATTTCTGTACCACGAATTTACGTCTTTCCAGTTTCGTCATGGTTGGAAGAAGGCCGAGGTACGTCATCACCCATGAATCCGTTTACACCCAATTTCATCTTTTATGGTGACCCCAGGTCTTGATTTGTACAACACACGTAACCTTTTATAATCTCTGTTTGTTTATTCAAATGAAAATATGAAAAAAGAAAGGGTTATTTGCGTTCAAAAACAAGTGAAGTATGCGATTCCGATGACTCATTCGATCAAAAGACCTCGTTTGTTTTTCGTCGAGTGAAACGTTTAAACGAGAGTACAAACAAGAGTCACCACTACCAAACAATGCTCGTTGGTTATTTTTAGTTGACAAATTTTCCACTCCCTAGGTCTACGTCGTCAACCATGAATCGGCATTGACGTGCACACATAGTTTTTCGAAATATTGTGTGGAGTGACTGAACTTTTGTTTACATGAAGAAAAGGATAGAGACTTCTTAGAGGGATGAGAAAAAAAATTCCAATCCTTTTGGCTTGGTCGACCATTGATTCAGTTACTCGAAAATCTTCTGCGCTTCCGCTTGAATCAAGGGGAAAATGTATTCAACGAAAATTGAAAAATTTGTAAAAAATTGAAAAATTCATCAAAATTGAAAAATTCGTAAAAAATTGTTCCCCATGGCCAAAACCCATATGTCTTCACAAAATTACATACTAAAACTCCGTATGTTTTTTTGAATTTTATGTCTGGCTTTTCGCTTCAATACATTTGCCCTGATTCAATGGGAAGCGAAAAAAGATTTTCGAGTATACACACAGAGCCTGGGTTTTAATATTCATGAGAATTTTCCTATTCTTTTCATTAACAAGGAAAAACTAGTCCAAATTATTTCGGCTTTTTGCTTTGCCACCTATACATCATGTCTCTTTTCTTCCAATATGTACTCAAACAGATTGCAGCGGCTACCAACAGATTAAAGGACTCAAAGCTCATATCTCCAGACTTGTTAGTGCTATTATTAGTGTGTGCGTGTCTAGACTTCTTTTAGGCATTTGAATTGTTCCAAGTAAAACCAGAAAGAAAAACTGAATTCAATTTGCAGATGCAAAAATTAGAGCTACTACACAATAGGGTGCCACGTGAAATAATTTTCGAGAAATTTTTTCCTGAAAATGACATCTCTAGTGGTAAAAACATGCGGGGAATCCGAATTTGACATTTACGAAGCGAAAAAATGCTTTCCTGATTCAGGGAAGGCCTGTGTATTGAAGCACAAAAGTCGCAAAAATGCAATTTTGTGTTTTTTTACTTCGAAAATGTCAAATTCGGATGTTTTTTTACCCCTATAGGGGTCATTTCCAGAAAAAATTTTCGAAAATTTTTTATGTGATTTGGCCCCCCTCTTGTGCGCTTCAAAAGATTTTTTATCATTTTTTACAATTTTTTCTACAAGAATGGGTAAAAAATTTTTTTGATAAAAAATGCACTTGTAATTGCTTTTCATATGTGAATATATGTTCCAACAGCATAGCAATTCATAATATTGCCAAAAATGGAAATCGATATGGTCTGGGTAGGGGAAATCCGTCTCTGCCTAAAATGCCTCAAGTGGCCGAGGCATGGTGGTGATAATTCTTTTCGTGTCAAGACTAACTGAACATAAACATATGTAGAAAGGGCATAGAATCAAACTAGACGTGAATTTCGACCAGGAAGTAAAAAAGTTAGTGCCTTGAATCGACTTTTGAGGGGGACGAGAATATGAAAATATTTTCTAGAGAAAAACAAATACAATTCAACCAAGATAGATTGCTTGAGAGGTTTTAGTATAAGCTAAGCATGCGCTGAAAAGAAAATCCACCCAAAAAATGTTTTCCAGGGAAAAAACGCATGTGTATTTTAATGCATAATGGTAAGAAGCCCATGTCTAAGCCTAAGACTTAAGGCCTAGGTCTAGGCTAAGCCTAAGCCTAAGCCTAAAGCCTAAAGCCTAAGCCTAAGGCCTAGGCCTAAGCCTAAGACTTAAGGCCTAAGCCTGATACACTACCATAATCTTACACCGGATTCAGGGTCGACGAAATTTTCAGAATGCTTTATAACCATATGGATATAACTTTCTGGTAATTCTCCAATTCGTGCCCCCGTAGGCACTTATATAGTTTTGCATGCTCACTTTTAAAATTGTCTCGATTTTCTTTTTCTTTATAAAAAGCAAAATCTTTTGGATCTTGCTGGGAATCGAACTTGAAAGCAATCTCAACAGTCTTCGCCACTCGGCCATGAGAGCTTCTTAATCGACATTCTTAAAAGACTTACGTAAAACATGATATGGGGCTAAAAAATTTTCCTTGAAGGGTATCTCCATGATTTTGGTTTCATTTTTCTTCTCTCATCGAGCCCTATCGATTGGTATAGTCCATGTCGAAATGAGACCTACGGTAACGAAGACAAAAACAAACAGACAAACAGACACACATAGTACTGAAACATCTTGTACTTGTTTGTACTGAAACACCCTGTACTTTAACCTAAAATGTCAAGAAAAACTCTCGATCGGCGCCGCAATCATTGATGTTCTTATCAACCAAGTCACATTGTTTTTATGAAAGAAATCGCATCTTCGCCTCCATTCGACAACTGCACGTTTTCTTTTTTTCCACTGTTAAATTTTTTTTGCAATCTAGAGAAAAGTCACATGGCAATAGTCACGATCACGTCGTTTCAAATAATGCCCTTTGTTCGATAAAATTCACGTGATGACTATACAACCACTAACACTAAACTTCCAGTTGTTATTCATTGAAATGCCGGCAACTGGTTGTTGACTTTCGAAACTTGCCCTGTGCTCTTTTCCACTGCTGCTATTGCTGATAAATGGTTTTTGATTCTTTGCAATAAAGGTGCGAACAAAATGATATAGCTACAAAAAAGCTACAAGAGAGAAAACTATAAAAAATAGACTTTTATTTCATTGAAAAGAAATATGAAGAATGTAAACAAAGAAAAATGTTAACATACAGGGTGTTCCACAGGCGCGCCGACACTTGCGAACGAACTTTTGCGGATCGACATTTGCGGACCCGACATTTGCGGATTGTATCGAGCAATCCGCAAATGTTCGTACGCAAGTGTCTGGTCCGCAAATCCCGAGTCCACAGTTGCACAGACCCCGGTCGAAAATTTTTGTTTTTATGATCCACCCAGCCCCTCCGCAGATTGGCGACCTTTTTTTTAAATTGTCATCGGCCCGGGGCCCGATGACCTACCTCCCCTCCTCCACCCCGTGACACATGACCAAAATGATAGTAAATTCAGCGCAATTTGATGAAGTTTTTCTTGAAAGATTTCCCAAAAAGATTGCTATTCCACTAACAAAAATAGAAGAAATCAAGTCGTTTTTGCTGAATTATAGCCAGAATTCGAACAAGAAAAACGAAACCGAAAAAGTGTATGATCATAATTGGCTTTCGAGAAACTATCTCCAACAATTTTGTGGAGATATTTACGCGTTTTACTCTAGCAATAATCATCGCATGGTATATTTTGATGACTTTTAATTTAACCTTCGCGTTTTAAGGTGGCTTTTGAAGAGCTCTTCCATCGCATTCATAGTGCTCATGTTGCAACACAACACGGAGGAAGAAACGTCATTGAAGATCAGTTGAAAGGTTATACTCCAATTCCTCGATTCAAATTCGCCCGACGGATCTGTATCATTCAGATGCGTCAGGGCGGATCTGATTTGATTCATATCCACCCTGACGAATCTGTATTATTCAGATTCGTCAGGGCGGTCGAATCAGATTCAGATTCGTCCATAACATATATAATTTGACTACAAAAATGCCGACTATCAATAATAAGTGAATTCATTTGTCTTGAATTTTGAGATTTTTTGTTGAAAAAAATACACCACGTCGATCATTCCTTGCATATCTAATAAAGAAATCGATTGAAGTCCGCCCAAACGGAGAATTCCATCAAGCAGCGTGTGTGTGTTTTCTTAAAGGGATCTCCTCCACTTTTGTTATTATGTCGTTGACAGTGGATGATTTAGGGTACCGATACACTGAAGCAAATCAATGTCGCCAGAATCGCGTGTATCACGTGGACAAAGTGCGGATCTCCGATAGCTGTACAATCCATCGCAACACATGTGACAGGCACGAGGAAAACCCCGAGGGCAGCGCTGTTTTTC
This sequence comes from Acrobeloides thornei, assembly GCA_034699885.1. Taxonomy (NCBI): domain Eukaryota; kingdom Metazoa; phylum Nematoda; class Chromadorea; order Rhabditida; family Cephalobidae; genus Acrobeloides; species Acrobeloides thornei. The sequence goes on along the minus strand of JAQGCP010000893.1, from coordinate 889 downwards.
GTGCATTTCTTCTCAAGTCAGGCGGGTGCAAAGTACAACGTAGCAGTGTGTGTGGAAATATGACTTGGTATTCACCAACGATTGAAAAGTCGCGTGCGGAAATTTTGTATGGAAGGAAAAACCCATATGGCGACTAAAGACGAAAATAGCACAGCGTCGAAAATATTTTTCTTATACTTACTACAATTGTATAAAAAAAGTTCAAATTCCAATAAAATAAAGAAATCTAAAATAAATTCCTTCAAAAAATTTTTTGCATAAAATTTTTGAAAAAATAAAAAAATCTCAATGTTCCCATGAAAAATAGTTATGCATATTCTCGAGGCTTGAAAACGCTTCCCTGATTCAGGGAAATGAATGTTTTGTATTGAAGCGAAAATCTAAAATTTTTCAGTTTTCTGCCTCAAAATCATCCTTCTGGGGATAATTTTATGCGAAGAATCAATTGCGCGCATTCTCGAAGCTTGAAAACGTTTCCCTGATTCAGGGAAATTAGTATATGTTCGATTTTCGCTTCAATACATGCACTAATTTCCTGAATGGCGGCGTTAGGAGGAGAGGCTTTTTTTGACCTTCTAATTTGAAATTTTTGAAAAATTAAAAAGATTCAGAGCTATTGTGGATCAAGGGGGTCATCCCAAAAAATCAAAACAAATTTTTTACTAAAATTTAAAAAAAAAAGACACATTTAGGGGATATTTTATGCGAAAAATTGATTGCGCGCATTCCTCATCATACATGGGCACACCCCAGGTGACTCCAGGTTTTTCACCTGGGGGGGTTGTGGGTCGGGGTTGGAGGGGGGGGGTTGTGAAGCGGGGGAGGTTGTGGGGGGGGGATGTAGGATGTGGGTCAGAAGGCCGGCAAATTGAGGATTAATAGTCAAAAA
>JAQGCP010000892.1:0-14257 GCA_034699885.1 Acrobeloides thornei | reverse complement strand
CTCTTATTTCCCTGAATCAGGGTCAAGGAAACATTTTCAAGCTTCGGGAATGCGCGCAATCGATTTTTCGCATAAAATTAGGAGTAGTAGTGTCATTTTTTGCAAAAATTCAAAAAAACTTTTTCGTTACCAACGTACTGCAATTTTACCCCCCCCCCTTTAAGCGATTTTCGCTATGAAATCTTTTTAGAGGTATACCTCTCATAGGGGTAACTTCTAGTGGTAAAAATAAAAAAATGCCTTAAGGTTCGAATTCCCTATGTCGAAAAACCCTTGAATACAAAAAATCAGACGATTTGAAATGTTTTTTTTGAAAATTCGAATTTTTATTCCTTGAGGTAAAAGCTCGAAATTTCAAAATTTTTTCCAAATCGTTAATTTTTTGTATTCGGGGGTTTTTCGACATGGGGAATTCGAATCTGAAGGAATTTTTTGATTTTGACCACTAGAAGTTACCCCTATACGAGGTATACCCCCTAAAAATATTTCATAGCGAAAATTGCTTAAATCAGAGTCATATAAATTTTTTCATGCCTCGAAAATGCACAATCGATTCCGCATATAGAAAAACCCTTAGATAGTCAGTTTTCCGGATAAAATTCGAATTTTAGTTCATTTTTGCACCAATACAACCACCACTTTCCCTGAATCAGGGTCAAGGAAGCGTTTTCCGCTTTGGGAATGCGCTCAATCGCTTAGTTTGTTTTTGTAAAAAATATAACTTTTTTAGGTGGAAAACTATACCTTTATTATTAGCACATAAAAAGCGATAAGCTTCATTGTCCAGATGATAAATCGTATTTTTGCATAACTGAATAGAAGGTCCTTGTTTTTCTTCTAAATCTTTTAAAAATTCCATCAGCATGGGAAAAGTATTTCCTGGTTTAAATAAAGTTTTTCTTGCATTCGTGAAGCATATAACAAAATTCGAGATAGCACTTTTGTGCAGCTGAGCCAGTAACTCATTTAAACAATACTTGAAAATTAATGTCAGCCTAGCATTATGAGGTGGTAATAACAAACAAATTCCATGGATTTCATCCAGAAATTTTAGTGTACATAAAATGTTTTGAATATTTTTCTTGTCTTGCTCATAGCCTCGTTCATCCCCAATCCCAGGAGTGTCGATAATTCGTATGTTGTGATTTTCGTAAGGTAGAATGTACATTTGACAAGTTTGTGTTGAAGACTTGCCTTGTTGAAGCACTTCGTTTTTCGATTTCCCAATTTCCACACAAAAGGGTTCAAGATTGTCATCAGTGAGATAAAATTTTGTTGGAATCGGACTTTTTAGGCCATTTTGAGTAGCTTCTTCGAAAGTTTGGTATGAGAAGTAATTAGCTAAGGCGTTGATCCAAGTTGATTTTCCCACACCAGTTTCACCAATTACGAGTATATTGAGGTTTTGTTTAAATAGCCTTTTCCATGCCACTTTCGTATATGGTACAAAAGAATTAAGTGGATGCTTTTTGTCAGTACAACGGAATAGAGCACTTTCGAAATTTACCATCCCACATTTGCAAAAAAGAAAATTTTCTGAATAAAATGTCACCAAGTCTTCGCAAACGTTACAATACCAAAGTTTGTTTTGAAAACAAGTTGGATTTGGGCAAGGAATATTCATATTGGCGCATATGCCAGAAATTTCTGTTTCCATAATTTTGCCTAAAGAAAATTTGACGACATTGTGTGTTTCTTCCCATTTTATTCGATTTAATAAATTGTCATATTTTAGCTTGCCATATGAATATTGGGATATTTTTGTAGTGCGAAATTGTCCTTGATAACATTCCATATCCAAAAATAAGCACATAGCCTCTAAAAAAAGATTTTTTTTACAAATTTATGGATTCTTAAAGGGCCAATTGGTAGGAAAAAAGTTTCCATTTTTGTTGATATTCAAAACACGGCGTGACAAAGTGTGACCAAAAATGGGGTCTAGTGAAAAACGAAAAAGGAGTCAACTTCATCCCCTAACAAATGCAAAAAGAATGATCGAAATTGGCTTGAACGTTAAAAAGATATGCTAAATTTATTAGACAGTCACAGACTTTTTTTCGTTATTATGTATGTTGAAACACACGTGGTGGAAGAGAGGTTAAAACACAAAATTTGGATAATAATTGAATGACTTTTTTAGAAAATTATTTTTTAGCATGATACCTTTATAGCCTAACAATTTTTCGAAGAGTTCCAAATTTTCCAATGCTTCCGAACTTAATTCATCAAAGTAGCAAAAAAATATATAAAGCATTTCCATATTTTGATAGTCGTATAATAAATCATCAATCTTTCTGCGGTTTTCAATTTGAACATAGCGAAAATTTGGCATTGCTTCAATTTTCTTTAAGAATTGAATCTTCTCAAAATATTTCTTATAAATTTCTTGTACAAATTGTTCAAACTTTTCTTCACGATCTGTTAATTTGTTCAAAAAATCGTTAATTTGTTTCAAAAAGTCGTCTTCATTTTTTGTTTTTCTCATTTCTTCCACCAATTTCATAACATCATCTGCCAAACTAAGATGAAAGCTTTTAAAATAATTTATAGCCGAAAGACATTTTTTTTCAATTTTGTCGCACTCATATCTTGGTATAAATTTTGAAACCAATGCTCTTGATTTAGTTATACACTTTTGATGAAGAGAAAGCGAATTTTCATATTTTCTTAGAAGCTTTTCCAGAAGAGGTACTTCAAGTGGGAACCAAGGCTTTATTTCTATGGCATGCCTATCGAATCGCTGAATCAAAGAAGAAATTGGTAGCAGCTTGCATGTAATTGGTATAGGATTGTTGCAGCTGCTTAAATAGTCGATGAGTTGTTCCCAAGAATTAATAGAGATTTCGCAATTTCGATTTTTTGTTGAAAATAGGGAGAAGTCAAAATTGTCAACTATTGTGTTGAAGTTTTTTGGAGAAGAAATTTGGGTATTACTCAATATTTGATACTTTATAGTTGTCAAAATATCCTAAAAAATAAGAAATAAGCAATGGAAGGAAAAAATACCAGTAAACTTTGTTTCATGGCGAAATTCTTTTAAGCTCCCCCCAAAAACGGCAATTTGCGATTTTTCAAATTTTTATCAAAATAACCCTATAATGAGGTTTTTCGAAGCGAAGAATCGATTGCGCTCATTTCCGAGCCTTTAAAATGTTTCTCTGGCCCTGATTCAGGGAAGAGATGTATGTAGTGAAGCGAAAATATGCTACAGGTCAGGAAGCTTTTCACGGTCCGTCAATGCGCGCAATTGATTCTCGCATAGCAAACCCCCTAAAGGGTTATTTTGACAAAAATTAAAAATGTTTGAAAAAATCGTCAAAAAATCACAAAATTGCTATTTTTGGGCACCCTATATAGCTTGTTTCACCGAAATAGAAAAAAAAGTCCAGAGAGCATAATGGCTAGGACTCTGGACTTTCATGTTATAGGTGCGGCTTTGATCCCGCCAAGGTCGAAAGTTTTATTTTAGAGAATCATAAAAAGTGTTAAACGCAGACCCCCTTAAAATTACGTAAAAATTTTTTGCCTATCATTAGTTTTTTAAAAAAATTTTTCATGTCGTAGGTCGCAGGTTCAATGCCCGCAGGAGTCGAATTTTTTTGTATCATTTGATAAGGCTATGGAAAAATTTACATGAATTTTGACAACAAAATAAACAAATGAATTTTGGACGCGGGATCGAACCCGTGTCCTATGAGTGAAGGTCGAGCACGTAGCCAATCGGAAAAAAGTAAAGCAAACCTCCCTTTTTAAGGAGGTTTGCTTGTACAACTTTTTGTGAATCGCTAAAATGAAAATTTCGTTCCTGGAGGGATCGAACCCGCACCAATAACAGCATCCTAGCCATTAGGACATGCGTTCCTCGCTTTTTGGAATCTCGTCATGAAACAGAGTTTAGAGTTATGAATTTGATGGAATTAACGCCAATTCTATCAAAAGCAATAAAATCTATTTTCTTAAAGTTCATGGAAAATTTTTTTGCTTAGCTTAGACTTTGATATTCCTGAAAAAAATTTTCGTTTAGATTTGGATTTCATCAAGGAAAATTTTTTGCACCTTCGGTGAAGATCTTTTTTTCAAAACTTCGAAAAATTACAGAAAAATAAATTTTTCTTACGAATTTGATTTGCCTAAATCAACTCCTTCTTACCTCAGCGACCTTTTCAGATTTATTCTGGATATATCTTTTTGCTTTCAATTTAATAACAGAAACATTACTATATTGTAATCCATATATAAAATGAGTAGCGTTTAAGTTATTCAGATGTAAAGACGAAGACATACATTTCGTTTCGCATAACTTAGAAAAATCGATTTCTTGAACCTAAAAATTATACTCATTAATTGTCTTGTGTTTAAGTTGGATCAATTTCAAGGGTGAAATTAGCGACCAGAAGATGTGTGCACGGAATAGTTGACCCTGAGACCGACCTGGCCTGATCACTTTTTTTGGAGGCCCGCAGCAGGCTAGGCCGACTCGCGAGCGGGTTTGGCCTGCCTCGAGTCCTTTGCAATCCTCCAGAAGTTGGAAGTAAAAACTTCCGACTTCCGTTTCTTATCCAGCCAAATTTCCCAAAATCGGAACCGGAAGTTGGAAGTTTTTACTTCCAATTTCCAGAGGATTGCAACAGGCCCCTGGACCACATGTGTTTCAAGGTTCACAAAGTCTGGTTCTTTCAGGTTTTAAAAAAAATAACAACACTGTATATAGGGGGTAATTTTAGCTGAAAAACACAAATCTGGACTTAGTTTTGACAGAGACATCTCGGAAATGGGTGTTTTTGACATATTATAATTTTTCAAAAATTGATATTTTGAAGAAAATTCAAAGTTTTTGAATTTTTTTACGCGATTTTTTGCTTCCATTATGTAGAGCACATCAAGATTGGCGTTTTTATATGGATATTTATTTTATGAAATTTATTTAACAATTTTATTTTTAGATCTTTTGTAAAAGTAAGAATCCGACAATTTTCAGAAAAATCGGTATATCTTTAAAACAAGACCTCCTGTCAATATCCAGTCACATTGCAATTGAAAGAGCAATGTTAGTTCTAGTGAATGAGCAAAAAATTATATTCCAAACAAATAGCGCCTATTAGCGCCAAAAAGCTAAAAGTACCTCTATATGTTTGGTTTAAAATTGATATGAATATAGTGTAAAAATTGTTTTTATCAAACTTCTTGTCACCATGGCTGAGTGGTAGTGTTATCGGTTGTTGACTATGAACGCACAAGTTCGAATCCCACCGGTGATCAATGTTTTTGCCGTAAAATCATTTCACTATAAAGAAATTTTCCGTTTTTATGACCTTTTCGTAATGTCTCTGTCAAAACTAAAGCCGGATTTGTGTTTTTCCGCCAAAATTACCCCTATATACGATGTTTTTATTAAAAAACCTGTTAACGGATCAACGGATCATTTCAATTTTGATTAACATCGTTAATGGTAGTTAACGTTTGCCCAGCACTAGTCTAAGAATAGTTGTGTATCATTTATGGAGCAGTTCAGGTATTATGTTATCAATTTTTTCGGGCGTTGCCCCCATTTATCAAGCGTTATCATTTGTATACTTTTCCTCCCTCTATGCGACATATACTCTCTGTGTTGCGAAGACTGGGTTGTGGATAGGATGGTTTGTGGAGAGGCTTGGTTCTTCGAATGCTTTATTGAAAACATTATTGAAAACATTTATTGAAAACATTAAATTCTAGGCCAAATCGGTAGCCAGAAAAAATTATTTCAGATTTTTCCGAGCTAAATTGTAAAAGTCGAAAAATTCTGGATACGGTCCTGCCAATAATGTATACGGACCAGTGGCGTAGCCAAGATTCAAGAATGGGGGGGGGGAACCTTTTCAAAAAAATTTTTTTTACCTTGGTCCCCCCTTATGTTTTTTTCGAAATTTTTTTCAAAATTTGGGCAAAAACATAAGGGGGACCAAGGCAATTTTTTCGAGTTTTTAAAAAAATTTCAAAAATTAGCTTAGTCCCCTGTTTTTCGCACCGATAGGCGCGAAAATTTTTTGTTGAAAAACACCTATTTTTAACTTGAAAACGCTCCAAAATCTTCGACGAAAATTTTGTTGAAAACCTTGAGTTAAAGCAAAAACCAGCGCCGCAGGCGAAAAATTTTTTGAAAAATGCTTATTTATATGCTGAAAATGCTCAGAAAATTACTATTTTTGTAGAAAAAAATGGACCATTGTGGTGCAAAAATACGAAATTTTGGTCGTTTTTGGTAAAAAAATCATAATGAAGGACCATTATGACTTTTGAAAAATTTTTTCAAAAAATTTGGGAAAAAGGGGGACCATTAGGAAAACTTTTAATTTTTCCAGGAACGGTGGGAAACCAACTGGGTCCCCTTCTAGAGGAGAACCGGGTCCCCCCCCCTCTCCCTAGGGGGAGCCCGGGGGTGGTTTCCAGGAATGGGGGAACCACCCCAGGTTCCCCCCCCCATTTCTAGAAAAATTAAAATTTTAGCGCCGCAGGCGAAAATTTTTTGAGAAATACTCGTTTTTAAGTTGAAAGTGCTCAGAAAATTACAATTTTTGTAGAAAAATTTGGACCTTTTTGGTGAAAAAATAGAAAATTTTTGTCATTTTTGGTAAAAGATCATAATGGAGTACCATTATGATTTTTGAAAAAATTTGGGGAAAAACATAAGGGGGGACCATTAGGAAAATTTTAAAATTTTTCCAGGAATGGGGGGGGGGGAACCACCCCGAGTTCCCCCCCCCTGGCTACGCCACTGATCCAGATCATAAGCCCAGGCTCAAAAAACACCCTTTTTTGCTATTTTAGGGGTCAAAAAATTTTTTCGATGCCGGATTCGTGTTTTTCAGCTATTTTTATCCCTAGAAATGGTGTTTTTAGAAAAAAAAATTTTTTGAAAAAATGGGCACTGAAAGGGGTGTGTATTGAAACGAAAATGATTAAAATTTTGAAGGAAAATAGGTTTTTTAGGAGTTTTTCTTGACGAGAGATCGATTGCGCGCATTCCCGATACGTGAAAATGCTTTCCTAGCCTTGATTCTGTGAATATAAATTTTTAACCAAGTGGGTATGCTCTATCGATTTAACAATGTTTGAAACACTTTTGCGAATGACAGTTGGATAACCTCCCTTGGGGTAACCCTTTGAGATTGACCTCTACGAAACGTAGCTTCATGACAGGGTTCTTTAGCAATATACAGGTAGGGCCTATATGGGCTTTAAAAAATACCTGATGGATTTTCTTTCTCGGACAATTTCTCCCTTCGAACAATGTAGATGGCGATGATTACGATGACGAGAAATAATAAACTAGCGCCAAAAATCTTTGAAAATATTAAAAGATTTCTACGAAGGAGTGATTTTTTGGGCTTGATATTTTGAGGATCTTCGGCATCATATTTTCTATAATAGACAATCATTTTGTATATCTGGCGCAAAAGTACATAGACTTACCGGTTTCGATCTTGAGGCAAAAAGGGTTCAGAATCATTAGTCCTTTCAATGGGCATTACATGACCATCAGCATTATTGTTGTCTGAAATTGATAAAGTTGGAAGTGAGTCGTCTTCAGGTATTTTCAAAGCGGGTCGAATCAATGGTTCAGAAACATTAGTCCTTTCAATGGCCGATACATATCCATACTCATTATTGTTATCTGAGTTTGTTGGGCGTGAGTCATCTTCAGGTATTTTCAAAATTTTTAGCAAACGTCCATTTATGGTCCCAAAACGTCCATCGTTGACATCTTGACAATAAAATAGCCCTTCTTCTCTGAATTTTTGTGATTAAATTTTTTCTAGGCAGGCCGTTGCTCTAACAACAGCTTCGTCTGGAAGAGGTCTTCCATCACTTTTCAACCATTGTCTAGACAGGTAGGACAGGCCTAATTTGTGAGAAAGTCTAAGAAAGTTTAGATAGGCATTCGGCAAGGCTAGACAGGTCTACCGGGTCTAGGAAAGGCTACGTCATTTTATATAAACTTAGACTAGTGCCGTGAAACGGGGCTATATGTTACAGCAACACTTCATCTTACAGCAATTTTTTTCAATTTTCAGCAGGATTTTTTCCAAAAATCCTGGGCTAGGTGGGTCAGGAAAAATTTTTTAGCTCCTAAAACCATTTCCAATCGATTCCCCTGTAGGAAAAACCCTCAATTTACGCGGGAAATAAAAATCGGCTCACAACTTTACGAGATAGATGAACTTTTATCCGAGAGCACAGGATTTTTGTCACTTGTTTGGTCACTTAAACCGGCTTTTCTCGGGATACTCAAAGTCTTTTGACCTAATTTAAAAAGTAATCGTTGGAGGAATATCTGGCACACAATCGATTACATTTGCTGAGATATACTCCCGTAAATAAATTTTCTATGGGACTTTGAATTTGGGGGTACATGATCGATTTGGTACCCTCCGCTTCTCAAGGGTTATCTCCTCGAAATCTCAGTCAGAATACGCCCGGAACGTCTCAAATCGCTCGGAAACGTGTTTCCAGTATGAAAAACAGCTTATTAGTCGAAACAGATAAAATCCGAAAAAATTTAAAAATTGTGCATTTTCAGCAGGTTTTTGACCCCATTCTGACCACATAAAACGAACTAGTAAAATCCGATACAAATTGAAGCTGAGAATCTACGGTCACTCGAAACTTGATCAACGATAGATTCACGCTACAAAACTTTACTTACTCATGTATAACGATTACATAGGTTCCTCGTGCAAAATTCGAGTCTGCATTTTCACTCACTTCCTTCATAGGGATCTTTAACTTGGACAAAGTTGTTTCAATATCCTCAAAACTTTTTCTTTCATGTGGCTCTAGATTCCAGCATTCAGCCATCAATTGATATATTGAATTAGGACACGCTCGAGGCTGCTCAAGACGCTCACCATTTTTGATAGCTTTCAATACCTAAATTTTTTGCTCATCTATGAATAGTGTAATTTACCGCTAACATAGAGGTATGATTACTCCAGGGAGTCGCGCCATAACTGAACATTTCATATAACAAAACCGCATACGACCATTTATCCGTATGTATAGAGAATTGATTGTGTATTAGACATTCAGGAGCGTAAATGCGAAAAGGAATCTTGCTAGAAGAACTATTCAAAACATCCAAGTTAGATGGGAGTTGCCGTGCTAGGCCGAAGTCGGCTATTTTGACCATCTAAAAGGCGTTTACAAGGTGGCCCAAAATAGCACATACCCTTGACGTTCATAAAGTTGACACGATAAAGTTGACATGAAAATTAGGACCAATCGTTTCGATAATTAAAAATTTCATTGAACATCAGGCAAAAGATTTCGAGATTATCATTCAATCGAAAGAAGTTCGAAAACACTTCGTGTCAACTTTATGAACGTCGTTATCTTATCAACTTTATTCATGTCAATTTATAGTTCAACTTTGTCAACCTTTCGTGTCAGCTTTATGAATGTCAAACCCTTAGCATATGTTGTTTGGGGTCTAGCTTTTGTTAGAACAATCCACACATGTTGGTTTTGGTGTCAATTTAGTATTCTACTCTTATGCTTTAAAGGACCAGTCCAGTCAGTTACAACCATATGAAAAATGATATATTCGGAAGTTCATGAAAAATGGAGCATTTTTTGTTATACGGCATGTTCTTAATCGTTGTAGTTTCCGAGATAATTGCGTTTGAAATTTTGAATTTGTTACAAGCTCTTCGTTGTAATACACAAATTTTTAAAATTTTTGCGAAAAAATCGATTTTTGCACAAATTTTTTAAATTTTCATAAAATGAACATTGTAGCAATTTTTTATAGCTAAATGAGACGAACAAAATGACACCAAAATTATCCAATTTGAACATTGTTTTGGGTTATTGAAACGAAAACATGAATCGTTTCAATAACCGAAAACAATGTTCAACTTGGATAATTTTGATGTCATTTTATTCGTCTCGTTTAGCTATAAAAAATTGCTACAATGTTCATTTATGAAAATTTAAAATATCGATGCAAAAATCCAAGTTGAAGGAAATCGAATGCCCAAAATTTGATATACATGTCAGCTGTTCTTATTCAGTAATTTTATCCAAAGAGAACTTTCACAAAAATTGCAAATGTCCATCAATTGATACCTTATGCTTATGCGATTTTATTTTAAGGCCTAGAAATTTTTTTGCTAACTTTAAAAGAATATGCTAATAAAATTAGGTAAGGCTTAATCATAATATCAACAAAAATGCCACTCGGAAAAAACTCCATGTAAAAATGATATATTCGGAAAATTCATGAAAAATAAAGCATTTTTTGTTTTTATGGCATGTTCTGAATCGTTGTAGTTTTTGAGAAAATTTGAAATTGTTCATGTTTTCGTTGTAATACACAAACTTTTTGAATTTTTGAGGAAAAATAAATTTTTACATCGATTTTTAAATTTTCATAAATGAACATTGTAACAATTTTTTACAATTCTATGAGACGAATAAAATGACACAAAAATTATCCAATTTGAAAATTGTTTTGTGTTATTGAAACGAAAACTTGATTCATGTTTTCGTTTCAATAATCCAAAACAATTTTCAAATTGGATAATTTTGACCTCATAGAGTTATAAAAAATTGCTACAATGTTCATGTTATGAAGATTTAAAAATCAATTTTTCCGCAAAAAATTCAAAAAGTTTGTGTATTACAACGAAAATATGAACAATTATAAACGCAATTATCTCAAAAACTACAACGATTCAGAGCATGCCGTAAAAACAAAAAATGCTCCATTTTGCATGAATTTTTTGAATATATAATTTTTGCGTAGTTTTTTCCGAGTGGACTGGTTCTTTAAGCTTTGATATCCTTGATACTATTCGCCTATATACAAGCCATCTCTTCAAGTATATATGCAGACCAGCTATATGAAGACTTGTTGTACTATTATAACAAAAATGTTAGGCCGGTCAAAAATACGAGTGAACCTCTAAAAGTCAAATTTGGCGCTTCTCTTATTCGAATAATCGATGTGGACGAAGTGAATCAAGTCCTTACAACAAATTTATGGATGGAAATGCACTGGTATGACTACAAATTGAGCTGGGATCCAGTCAAATTTAACAACATCAAAAAGCTTCATATTCCAGCCGATCAAATCTGGATTCCCGATATTTTGCTTTATAACAATGCTGATGGTGAGTTGGACTTGATTTGTAAATTCAAAAATATTAGCACCAGGGCACAACACTGCTCCCCACACCCCAGCCACCCCTGTACGCCATCCGCCATTTTACATTCCACCCTCCCAACGTTCTAAAGTACCTTATTTATTGAACAACCTATGATTTTAGGTGAACCCCACATTTCCATTATGAGTGACGCTATCGTCTACTACACCGGCATGGTCGTATGGAAACCACCTAGCATCTACAAATCATTTTGCCAAATCAATATCGAATATTTCCCATATGATGAACAATCATGTCGCATGAAATTCGGCGGTTGGAGCTATAACGGTTTACTTATGAACATTTCCCAGCTTCCTTCCCGTCCCGAAGACTCTATCGAAATCTTACAATATGAAGACGGCCGGGAATATCAATTCTTAAAACAAGGAATGGACTTATCATTCTTCTACCCTAGTCTTGAATGGGACGTGATGGAGTTGACCAGCAAGCGGCATGAGAAGATATATCCAGGATGTTGTGGGCAGGATATGTACATTGACATCACGTTTGAAGTCTCTTTACGGAGGAAAACTTTATTCTATACGGTCAACTTGGTGATTCCCTGTATGCTAATCGCCATTTTGACAACTTTCGTATTTTACATCCCCGCGATTGAACACAAATGCACATTTTCTATCTCTATTCTTGTGACGCTGACTGTGTTTTATCTCGTTTTGATTGAACTCATCCCACCAACTTCATTGGTCATTCCTTTAATTGGAAAATATTTGCTGTTCACCATGTTCTTGGTCACAGCCTCGATCTTGCTGTCAGTTGTGACGATTAATGTATATAGAAGAGATGGGACGTCGCATCCGATGCCGTCTTGGATGCATCATGTTTTCTTAAAGACTTTGCCGAAATATTTGTGTATCAAGTCACCTGAGGATGATAGCATTTCAGGTATACGCAGTAAACGAAAAGGCCAAATCCCTGTACAGGGTGTCCCAGCTAAATGACTTTTGACTCACCCTGTATATAGCAACTCTCTACTTGAGTTACACATGTACCCTCCCCCCACCCAAGGGCTAAAAAATTTTAAAAATCCAAAAGGTCCCTCTCTCTGTGGGTGAGGTGAAAAAATTTTTTGGCCACCGATTTTACTAATCCTTTTAGATGATGGAAGTACAATTTCGGAAATTCAAGCCTCCGCTACCAACTCACGCCGAGCTAGCCCATATTTCCTCTCGGTCGCCAGCATGGTTGACTCAGAAATGCGCTTATCACAATTAGCACAGCTCCGTGGCATGCATCCTGATGTCATCCGCCGTATGATCGACAACGTAGCCTTTATATCCGACCATTTCCGAGCCTTGAAAAAACAAAGCAAAATTTCTGAAGATTGGTCATATGTAGCCATGGTTATGGATCGTTGTTTATTGATCATTTTTGCAATTTTTGTTCTTGTCGGTACAATTTTAATTTTCGTACAATCTCCGTCGTGGTATGATGAAAGACAGCCCCTACAAGTGTTGCCGCCGTCAAAACCGCTGAGTGGAGATACGTATGAGTCTATTTTGAAGACTGGAAATTTTACCGCTCCTTGGTAGAGAGATCTTGATTTTAAAGAAGCTTTGATATTTTTACTATTACAGGGTGTTCCAAAAACTCGTCATTTGGTCATTTATGGCGAAAATTTCTTTCTTCCAAAATGACTCAAGGGTATTTTTATGCGAGAAATCGATTGCGCGCATCTAAAAAACTTGAAAACGCCTCCCAGACCATGCAATATGCAATTTTCAAGTAGGAATTCCTACCGAAAATAACTGAAATATATGAAATTCTTATATTTCATGATCTGGGAGGCGTTTTCAAGGGTTTTCGATGCACTCAATCGATTTCTCGCATAAAAATATCCCTAATGAGTCATTTTGGAGAAAAAACTTTTGAAAAATTTTCGCCAAAAAATTACCAGATGGCGGTTTTTTTGAAACACCCTCTAAAAACCCGGTCACGAAAGTTGTAATTTAACGCATCCCCGGAGGGGATGCTTATATTTGTTTTGTTGTTTTGCCCATTTTCGCCCCGGTTTTTGCTCGTTATCTTTTGTCAGAATTTTTTTCATTTGGGAATTTTTTCAGACCGAAAGCATTACAATGATGGGTCGCTTGTAAGGTTCTCACTAAAGAATATAGAAAAAGTCCAAAAAATGAATACCGTATTTCCTCTAATAGAACCCCTGGGGCTCTATTAGAGAAAAAAAGTGTTTTCAACTTGTTTAAAAAAACGCAAAAAATCGAATTTAAATCGGATTTCATTGGTCGACAGCATTTCGGATAGCTGGGAATTTGAGTTATATAAAATGCTGTCGATCAACGAAATCCGATTTAAACTCGATTTTTTGCGACTTTTTAAACAATTTGAAAAATTTTTTCCTCTAATAGAGTCCTTGGGGCTCTATTAGAGGAAATACGGTAAGCGACTTTTGGTGGCTCTATCATTTTTTCCCGGCAAAATTTCTCAAAAACTACACATTTAACTTTTTTTTCTTTTCGCTCTAATAGTTGAATAAAAGTGGTAAAAAGAAAATGATGTCGCGCTTTTTTCAAGGAAAATTGATTTTTTCGAAAAAAATTGATTTTTTATATGTAAAAAACCGACGCTTTTCATAGAAATTTGCATAAAGTTGGCTATAACTTTTTTCTACACAGTCAAAAATCGACAGCTAGGGGTCATTTCTACGTAAAATTTTATGGGGAACAACTTTGTAGAACATCACTTTCCCGGGAAAATTCATTTAAGGGATTAAAAATCGATTTTTCGATAAAAATCCCTTCTTTTCAGAGCAATTGTTTTCATAATGCTGTTAAAATATTGTAACAGCGCACACCTGTTTTGACCCATACATATATATTGAAATGACACCAAGTGTTATTTTTAATTGTCTATGTTTGTATAATCAAATAAAAAAAGTATTATCGAAAAACTTAATAAATATAAACATTTAGAAAATGCAGGTTTAAAGGACCAGTCCAGTCAGTTACAACCATATGTAAAAATGATATATTCGGAAAGATCATGAAAAATGGAGCATTTTTTGTTTTTACGGCATGTTCTGAATCGTTGTAGTT
>JAQGCP010000891.1:0-14266 GCA_034699885.1 Acrobeloides thornei | reverse complement strand
GCTTTAGAAATCAAAACAAGTTGATTTCAACCCGAATTTCGCTTGACCCCACTTTTTTTTCATTTTGGGCAGCCGTGCTCCGTAACCTTAAGTATTAAGTTTAACTCAAAACACATAATTTTATTACCAAAGTTGCCCGAAATTTTTTGTTCTACAAGTTAGGCTACTTAAAAAAAAACCTATTTTCGATGCATAGTTCCTTTAACTCGAGCAAGAATCCAACAATTGACGATAACCATAAATTTATAGGCAAAACAATTTTTCCACAGAACGACCCCGAAAGTGACCTCTTTTGAAGTTGTGGACAATAAAAATAATCAACTTTTTTCTGTGATCATTGCGCAGCGAACGAGCAATCATTGTTATTGGTTTAATAACGGCACAAAAAATTGGCATCGCTCCGAAAAACTGCGCGAATTCGGTTATTCAATCCATTGAAACGACAGCGCACATTCGAATGGTACGATCTGATTATATACGTTCATCATCACCTCAAACAAAATATCCTTCATAATCACAAGGGTGAAATTATGTCGAAGCAAATCTTAAAATTCATAGGATATTCGGATAAGATGAAAAATTATTTTTTAAACCCAATATTTAAAAAATACAATGATTTAAGGATGTGTCTTTTTACCAAATATTACGAATAAATAAAACACGTGTTCATTTGAATATTTCATGCTATTGTTATGTATATTTTTACTCAGTTGCCGAGTCATAAAAGAACATTTTAACAATTTTAAAAAGAGAATATCAATTCATACAAAATACTAAATGATGAATATTTTTTACACTTTTGTACACTACCACGCAAAACAAATTTACTCATATTCAAAAATTTTGGGCATTTATAGCGTTTTCGAGATCTCAAAATCAGAGTCTCTGACCGAATCGAGATTTTAAAAAATTTTTCTTAAAATGATGTTTTTTTAAAGATTTTCCCCAAACCAAACACCTCTTTATGTCGCTGATTGGTCCCCTCAAGATCAGTATATATAAGCAAAGATATTGTATACAATCACATAACCACAAAGAATTTCTTAATTATAAAAACTTTACGCATTGTGAAATAATTTTATCCATTTGTGAGATAATAAGGCTATATAATCAAAATATATATAATACAAAATCAATCATATATAAATCAAAAGGCTTTTTATCAATAAATAAAAAATTGTCTCCACTCTTCGAAACATTTAATTTCTTTAAACTTCATACATTTTGGCCATATTTTCACAAATTCATTTAGCGGCGTCGTAATTTTGGTCCAGATTTGAGAAAGTTTTGAAAAATTCGGGTTGGAGGGGCAAGTTTTGGAAAATTTTCCAATTTTCTTCCCGCAAAATTAAAATTTTTTCAGGTTTTAGGGGGGAGATTCCCAAATTCCTTCCACATAATTATGACGCTGCTTACTAGTAAAGATTATTGTTTCATACAAATACTAAATGATAAATATTTTTTTTCACTTTTGTACACTACCACGCAAAACAAATTTATTCATATTCCAAAATTCCAAAAGAAATAAATCACAAATCCATACTCTTAGTTCGCTTAATTGATTTCTTGTTATGGCATTTGCAGGTATGACAATTTATACATTTTTCTTCGGCAAGTTTCATCACGGACTGTTCAAATTTCAGTTTATTTCGTTCCAAATTGGTTTCTTTCCTGTCCGCTTCAACATTTTTCACTGAGTCGGCTTTATTCAATAGCAAGGTTTTCTCCTGCGACGCTTCAACGTCAGTATTATTTACCGGATTAACTTCCATTGAAGTTGTTGCAACATTCACTGGATTGAATTCAACAGGAGTTGGTTCAGTACGTTTAACTTGATTAGGCTCTGGACCAATTTCAGTTGTTGCCATGTTGTTCTCGGTCATCCGGTTATTCTCAAGTATAGCAGGTGGAATTTGACCATTCTTTAACATTTCATCATAACGAGTGGCCATATCTGCCAAGTCTTTGTAGAATTTCTGTTTGTACTTTCCAGGTTTCTTTGGTTCGATGCTAAAAATTGTTACATTAAAAGAATAAAGAACGATTAAGCATTATCTCAAGGACTTCAATAAAAAAATTCGCGCCTATTGGCGCAAAAAACCATTTTTGAAGTTCGTTGAAATAACGAAAAATTTCGCCTAACGTTACATCCCTAATGAGGGCGACTTGTCATCGGAGGATACTCTCTCAACCTTAATCAAAATAGGGGTCGATTTGAATAATTTCGAATTTTATCAAAATCTTAAGGGATACCTTATTTTGTAAATTTTTTCAGAACAGGACGAGGCGATTGCACTCCCACCGTTCCTTGGCTACGCCACTAAAGTATGCTAATGAACACATGTTAACTTACAGTATAGCTTCAATATCGTTTTTGCACACCAATCTGCGCGCCTCATAATTTTCAATAAGAAATTGCATAGTTGGGGTAATTTCATATTCAACTCTTCCGTTTTCATCCGATTGATCAACAATTGCAAGATTTTCCACCTTCTCAGGGCTGTCTTCCTTGAGTTTCTGAAGAATATTCTCGGGTAATGATGGAATGTCAATAATCATTTCCGGAATATTGAATTGTGAAAGTACCTTAAATACTTTCTTTAGACAACAAAATACATAAGTAACAGGCAAAAAAGTAAAGCAATTTTTGAAAATTGAGACAAAATAATTTTTTTAGAAAATTAAAAATTAATTTTGTTAACAACTACTCTAAAATGACTTTCGAATTTATGCCAATATAAACGTACTTCTTTAGTAATGGGTTTATATTGGCATGAATTCAAAAGTCATTTTTTAGTTTGAAAATCATTCTTCCGAAATTTCTAACAAATAAAAAGCATAATCGAAAAAATTTTCACTTTCAATCCAATACACACCTCGTGTTCCTGGCGTTCTTCTCTAAGCGCTTCAAAAATACTAGAAGTGGTATTATGATCATCATCAATTTCAATCATCACTGTTTCTGATTGCTTACTCTCCTTTTCCATAATTTCACCAACTACATTCGAACTAATCTCAAGAATCGAAGTTTCCTTCCTTTTAGCATCATTTTTCTTCTTTTCAAGAATCTCCAATTTAGATGCTGATCGACCTTGCAATGTGGGCTTCAACGACGGAACTTTGAAAATATCATATACACGCTGTGCTGTAGATGGAATGTCCATTTTCCTCTTTGAAATTGGTCCAAAAGAATCAATTTGATCGAGCAATCTCTGATTTTCAACAGAATCGGTATCACTAATCGGTGAAATTCCACGATGAGTTCTGGTAGAAGGTCCGGGTTCGTTGGTATCGAAAGTTTCATTACGGATTCTTTTCATCACATTTCTGTTCGTTTTGTTCGGGAAAAGCATATCAACGGTGTCTTCAAATTCTTCATTGGATCCGGGTTCTTCATCATCACTTTCAATATGCATTGCATTTGCAACAGTAGGAATATCTGACGTACTAATAAGTTTGTACTTTCCAGGAATATCTTCTTCGTCTGACGAATCCACTGTATCATTGTTTTCACCTTGGTTTCCTCTCAATTCTTCCACAAAGGCTAAAAGTTCAGTTGTTAAATAAAAAAGAAAATATTTTCAAATTTTTAATGTTTATCAAATGGACAGTGGGATAATTTCATCAGGACTGAGAGGGATTGTGCATTTTTTCAATATTCGAAAAAATAATTTCATATGGAGACGGCCAAAACGCGATCACTTTTCCTATAGCCCATAAACTTACTTTTATCAATACGATTAACATAACGTTTAAATTCATTTTTACGATTGACAACAACCTCAACATTGTACTTTGCAAGCAAACTAAAAAATGCGATTTAAACACATACAAGTATAAAAGACTTAGACCCGCCACTAATTCGTTATGAAATTTTTGAAGCAATAATTCCCGTACTAATTGTAATTAGTATTGCGTCGTGACGCGTCACGTCGCCGTCATGAAGCAAAATTTAAAGTAACTTTTCAGGATCAACGAGTTAAAAAATGTGATCTTTTTTTATTCATCTAATTATGAGCTATAAATTTGCCGATAACCACATTCGTAAATTCGTTGATCCTAAAATATAAAGCCGTAGTGACTTAGTGCTCGTCGTGGCGCGTTGTGAATTCGTTACACCGAATTAGTGGAAGTCCTTACTATTGACACTGTGGCAAATCAAGCTTATAACGAAGTCTTCGCATAATATAAAAGCACATTTTCTTCGTAATATCCGCCTTCTCCAATTTCTTGAATAGCTTTCGTGTAAAACTAAAAATTGTTGTAAAATAGAAAATTATAAACGTACTGAGCTTGCAATGAAGAAGCAGTTTTATTAGTCGCTCTTTCCTTTATGTACATTTCCCATAGACGATTTCCACATGGCGTTAGTGCAATTACATTATTCTCTTTTAGTTTTCTAAAAATGGAATCTTCTTATATAAAACATGTAATGTTAAGCGTGTGGACAAAATTTTGAAGCTGCGATCCAAACTGGTGAGCGATATGCACGATTTAGAGGACGAAATTCTAAGATTTTGACACTAAAATCAAAGGGAGTACCCCACTGGAAAAATTAGAAACTCGGTTTTTTATTTTTACGTTATAATGAATCCTGTGATACACTCACCGCTCGGAAAGCAAGACCGAGCGCCGCATGGCTCTCGTTTCCAGTTTATAAATTAAGAAAAATATAAACTTACTCGTAAACAAATAACCACATATCTCTATCTTCTAAAGGTGAATAACCACTGCGATTAACCATTGTATCTTAATACAAAAGATTAAAAAATTCCAAAATCATAACGTTAATTAAAAATTTGGAATTAAAATTTAAGAGCCTCCAATAACTGAGATTCGAAATTTTGGAAGCACAAATTCAGCAATATTCACGTTTGTTTTACGGCACTTACAAGTGTGACAAATTTTTGTATATTTCATAAAAACGATTAAAAATGTGTAAGTGCCAATAACATTTTTCAAACGAATTTGCAGCGACCCAAAACTAAATAAAGTCGACAAATTTTATATTTAATATTCTACACCTTTTAATCTCAATTCTAAGAGAAAATTTTTTGAAAATCTCTTTCCATACTTTTTTAAAAATTAGTTTAATTTTTTCCAACCTTCAATGGCTAATAACTTTTTATGATACCAACCTATTTTTATGATCGAGGTCTTAAAAGATTGCTAACAGGCTAGAAAACGAAGTTATAAAGCGATTTTTATTTTTGGTTTCGAAAAATGGGGTTTTCTCTCAAAAACTCTGCGCTTTTTGGGCTAACAACAAATTTTTCTGCAGTACTAAAGATCTGGCTATGTAACGTTATTTCTACAACTCTTACAAGAATTTTGAGAATTTGTTCATAAAAACGGCGCTGTCCATAAAAAGTTATTAAAGGGACGGTATATGAGCGTGCAAATTGGGAACTCGGCAAGCATTTCAAAGTTTAACAACTTTTTATGGACAGTTTTTATGAATGAAGTCTCAAAATTCACGTGTAGAGTTAAAAAAATCATAAAAGTTGATATTTCGAAACTTTTACTTAGCAAAAAATTCCAAGCGGGATTCGAACCCGCGAACTTTGTGACTAAAAAGCCGCTGCTTTGTCACTACACCACCGTTTTAATAGAGGTTTGACTGTATCTTTAAAGTTTCGAAACATCAACGCGGTTTCGAAATGTCAAGTTTCGAAACATCAAATAACCCTCTAGGCACTCGTTCTTGATAAGAGTCGAAAGAAGTTCGAAAATTGGAATATAGTGCCGAAATACATTCGTTTTATTAAGTGTGTTATCCAGTTTTTGGTATAAAAAGCAAATCCAAAATGCAAATTCAATACTTTGTGGTTAACTTGTCAACCAAACTGTAATTCTATTTTTTAGATGGATAATGAATGGGATTTCATTCCAGACATCGAATCACGCGAATATGCGGATCAATCTCAAACCTATCTAATTGGCACGCCGACACTTGCGGACGAACATTTGCGGACCGACATTAAAGGATTGTATCGGGCAGTCGGCAAATGTCGGTCCGCAAATGCCAGGTCCGCAAAAGTAGGTCCGCAAGTGTCGGCGCGTCATCTAATTGGCATACCCGAAAAAATATGTAATTGTTCTTCATGCTCCCAATCAAGGTCAACAATTGGATGTTATCGTTCAAATCACGGATTATTTCAGTTGATATGGTCGACGGGATCTACAGCCGAAGCTACATTAAATGATGCTTTCTTTTCAATTCTGGCATGGACATTTACATTCATCTGCTTTATTATGACACCAGTCTATTTTTATTTCCGAAATTGGTATTTGTCCATGGTTCTTCCTTATGTAGTCATTCTACATAGTCTTCTAATGTTTTATCCACAAATGTGTGCGTATAGAAGCATATTATCCAGTGAAGATTTCTGGGAACATTATCCATCGCATTGTGTTTTTAAGAAAGCAGACTATATGTATGGATGCTATCTTTGTGACAACAGTAATGGCAAATATTCATGTTCATATAAAATTTGTTATGATCTTTATATAATTATTGTGACTTTGATTGCTCTTGTTTATTTCGTGGTCGATTTATCTTATGCATAACCCAAATGTTCGTTCGTAAACAAAAAACGTTTTAATAAATTATCAAGCATCGGGATGGTCTCCAATCGACTTATACCGATGATACAAGAATCGAGTATTTGTCAGGACATATTGCCAGGAATAATTTTTCTCTATCCCCCCCCATATAGGGTTTTGGGTCGGCTCTGGAATCCCCATGATATGGTACTCATTCTATTCCTCCTATTTTCCATTTTCTATAATTTTGGTCTTAAAATTTTCCTCAAACGTTGAAAAATAAGGTTACGACCGATTTTTTGAAAGTAATTTTTTTCTCACCGAGTTAGAGGCAAAAATGTTGATTTTTTTAACACAAATTCCAGGAAAATTCCAAAAATTGTGGCTCTTTTGTCTTAAAAATACAATAATTGTTCATTTTTGATCATGCTTTATAATTAGTCTTGGGCCGAGTTTGAATGATTTGGAAAACTCCATTTTTCAGCATCTCTATGATCGGGATCCAAAAAATGAAGTTTTCCAAATCATTCAAACTCCGCCCAAAACTAATTATAAAACATGGTCAAAAATGAAAAATTATTGTATTTTTAAATCAAAAGAGTCACAGTTTAATGGAATTTTCCTGGAATTAGTGTTAAAAACATCAACATTTTTGCCTTTAACTCGGTCAGATAAAAATATTTTCAAAAAATCGGTCTTAATCTTATTTTTCAATGTTTGAGGAAAATTTTAAGACCAAAATTATTGAAAATGGAAACGAGGAAAAGCTTCGCAATCTTTTTTAAAATTTTGATTTTTTCAATAAAAAATTCAGTGCAAATTCCCTGAATTTCAATAACAAGTTGTGTATTGAAACGATTTGTCGAGTATTAGAAAATTATTTTTTTGAAGACAACATTTATTCTTGCTGTTCAAATCTATTCAATCATGCGACTCGAAATTCCTTATCCAGATGTATAATACTTATGTACGATCCCTTCTCGATTTTGGCTCATCCATTTTTAATTCTACTTCCAAACAAAATTGCCAGAAAATCAAGAAGGTTCAGAGAAGATTTACCAGATATTTGTTTAAAGGTACATGGTCAGAATGGGCTCATTAAGGCATATAAGCAAAAAAACCAACTTTATTTATTCAAAGACAATTTATTCAAATTCAATGAACAATCAAAAAATCGTTAAGTATTAATGTTTAAAAAATAAATAAGGTCAAATTAAACAAGGTGTCAAAATAAAGCATGACATCATACAAGAAATTTTCAATTTTCAACTGGTCTGAATCGAATTTTATCTCCGTTGCGAGTAATGATCTCATCCTTCTCCAATGACTTTAATGCTTCTTCAAATAATGCTCGATCCATGATCTATAATTGAAATGCATAGCCATAGTTTACAAGTAATACTATCAACTTGCTATCATCCGATTTTGACGAAACCGGTCTCAAACGATTCTTCATACCCGTCTTGATTATAAATTTTTTGAAATTTTGTCCCTCTAGAGTTTTCCCAAGGGGATACGAGCATTTGAAGTTTGTTGAATATACAGTAATTTGAATCGACTGCTAATTTTGCCTGATTAAATAAAAGTTTGTTTATTCAAACGAAAATAGAAAATTCAAAATTTACAGACCAGTTTGGGATGAGCGATAGCTCATTAATTTCCTTATGGTCTCAGGAACTCAATGAACTATTTCCAAACGGGTCTGTAAATTTTGAATTTTCTAATGTCAGATATTTTCGCTTCAATAAACAAACTTTTATTAAATCAGGCAAAATTAGCAATCGACTTCAATTGCTGTATATTCAACAAACTTCAAACGCTCATATCTCCTCGGGGAAGCTCTATGGGGACAAAATTCCAAAATTTTTTGTAATCAAGTGGGACATGAAGAATCGTTTGAGACCGGTTTCGTCAAAATCGGAGGGTAGCAAGTTGATAGTGTGTTACTTGTTAGACTTACTTTTTCAATTTGGCGCATTTCTCGGAATAGTTTGATGCCAGATAGTGTTGTGGCATGTCGTTGTTCAAGCTCGTGCCGAATTTTTTCTTTAATCACGTCAGCGACTTTCTTACTAGTCGAACTAATTCCCGCTGCAATGATGTTGACGTTAACAACTCCGGTTTCTGGATCCACTGCAGATTGAAGAAGAGCTTCTCGATGCAAACTAAAATTAGATTAATAACCTAATTCTATTTAAACAGCATACTTGTAAGCAGCCTCGACATCTTCTGATTCAACCGTATTTGCAAGTCGCATTTTGGCTATCGCCTCAGAAAGTCGCACAAGAGATTCCAGTTGACGCGGGTAGGCCGTCACTTGTCCAAGAGCACCACACATTTTTCGCATCGAAAGGTACTTGTCAATCAGACAAGTTGAAGCCATTTCAGTGATTTGTGGATGAATGTTCTCTTTGGCGTATGAAATGTAATCTCTAAAGACAAATTGTGGTACTAGCTTCCAATAGCGACCGCAAATGGCAGTGGTCTGGGTCCGAAAATTTTTTCTGATTTTAACAGGAAAAGCGTCGTTTACCCCGTTTTTCTATGCGGGGAATAGATTGCGCGCATTCCTGAGGCGTGAAAATGTTTCCTTTACCCGGATTTGGGTTGATTTTTTTAGATTTTCGCTTCAATACACCAGCTTCCCGACCCTAAATCCGAATAAGGGAAGCATTTTCACGCCTCAGAAATGCGCGCAATCGATTCCCCGAATAGAAAAACGGGGTAAACGACGCTTTTCCGGTTAAAATTCGAAAAAAATTTCGGATCCAGTCCTTTGCGGTCGCTATTGGAAACTAGTACCCAAATTTTGTTTATTGCGAGGGAATAGAAAACAACGAACCTCAATAAAGCCATATCCAATAAACGTTCACGCTGCTCCTGTTGGTCCTCAACATCGTAAAGTGATACCAGATGCTTGGCGAGACGACGGTCATACGTTTCATCTTGTGGATCTAACGTGAGGAAGATGAGGTCGAATCGAGAAAGCAGTGTATGTGGAAGTTGAATGTTATCGATAATCGTTTTCTTCGTGTTCCACTTGCTATCAATTGGATTTGCAGCAGCTAGAACCGACGTACGTGCATTCAACTGGCAAATAATTCCGGCTTTGGCAATCGACAAAGTTTGCTGCTCCATTACCTAAAAAGATTCTCGATACTATTTTTGGAGGAAAATGAATTTTGGCAAAAAAAATGAAAATTTTGGTGATTTTTGATGAAAAATCATAATGGGGGATCATTATTTTAAACAATTTTGGGCTAAAACATATATGGGAGACCATTTTTTTCAATTTTCCCCTTGGTCCCACGTATGTTTTTGATCATTTTTTCAACAAAAATTGCAATTTTCTGAGCAATTTCAGCTTAAAAGAATGAGTCTTGTTTCGATGTTTTTTGAGTTGCTTGGTTCGTACTACCTCATGCAAAATAGTTCGAGTACTATCATTCATCTTGTCAAATTCGTCGATACAACAGACGCCATTGTCAGCCAAAACAAGTGCACCAGTTTGTAGAACCACACCACGAGTATCTGGATCACGGGTGATTGACGCACTTAGACCAACCGCAGACGACCCTTTTCCAGATGTATACTGTGCTCGGGGAACCAAACGATAGACGTACTGCAACAGCTGACTCTTGGCTGTGCCCGGGTCACCACAAAGAAGCAAGTTGATTTCGCTGCGTAGTTTGGCACGGTTCCCTTCGGCATCGGATTTTCGCGTGCCACCAAACAAAAGGCAAAGTATTCCTTTCTTAATCTCATGATGCCCGAAAATACTCGGAGCTAAAATAGAAAAGTTCTTCACAATGCAAAAATACACTTTAATAATACAACCTATGGTTACAGGGCGTTCCAAAAAAAAAACCGCCATTTGGTCATTTTTTGGTGAAAATTTTTTCTCCAAAATGACTCATTAGAGGTATTTTATGCGAGAAATCGATTGCGCCCATCAAAAAACTTTGAAAACGCTAGGAATTCCTACCGAAAATAACTGAAAAAAATACGAAAATCTTATATTTCATGATCTGGGAGGCGTTTTCAAGGTTTTTCGATGTACGCAATCAATTTCTCGCATAAAAATACCACCAATGAGTCATTTTGGAGAAAAAATTTTGCCAAAAAATTACCAGATGGCGGTTTTTTGAAACACCCTGTATTCTACAAACTTAAACTTACCAATCGCGCCAGCGAGACGATCAATAATATCGGGATTCTTCGACAATTCCAAAATTTCTGCAATGCGTTCTTCTGATAAATAAGTGCTAAAGTTTGATAAAATGTTAATCAAAAATTGAATTCGTTAAAAATTGAAAATTCATCAAAATTTAAAAATTATCAAAACTGAAAAATTCGCTAAAAAATGCGCCTATAAAAAATTATACACACCCATCATTCAGATCATGCAAGCGATTTTGATTCATTTTTCGGAAATGTAAAACATCAATACTGGTACGGAAAATGGACTTGACCGAACGTTGACGCGGGTTGACTCGAATTGGCGTTGCACGGTAAATGCCAGTAACAGCCACTCGATCACCCGGGTGTACGCTTTCAACTAGCGAGCCATGAACGAACAACGTCACTGTATGTGGAGTTAAACCAGTAGGCAAGTCACCTAAACAAGTCAAATTTAACCAACACCGACATGGAAGGAAAATACCGGGTATCTCCTGAAGTTTGATCGTTTGCTTATCCATAAAAATCGATTTGTTATGAATCAGTTGGAAGCAATAAGTGTTGTTGCAATTGAGACAAGTCACCGGCTCTTCAATTCGGCCTCGGTCAACCTCACTTTCGACCTAAACATAAAGTTTAAACTTTCTTTAAATGACAAAATAAAAATTTGCTAAAATTGACTACTATGGCCACACCGGGGTTCGAGATCTCTTAAACTCTTACCGTATTGTTACAAATAGAGCATTGGAAGTGGCCTTGTTGCATTTCTGGAATTAGCGGCGAAATGCGAACCACCATACCACTGATGGTGATCAATTGATCCATATCTAAAATTTTCGATTTTCAACCAAAAAATTCCAAATTGCTTATACCTTGAGGATTCAAATCACGAACATTCTTTGTCTGTTCCGCATTAAAAGGACGAATCTCAATCGGAGCATTCAGACGCTTATTATAGGTCTCAAAGAACAACTCGTTGACAGTTAAATCCAGATATGGAATGATATCCTAAAAAACATCAAAAAATTTTTTTTCTATAACAGATTGTTACCGCTGGATACGCAATAATCATCTTGTAGAGACTCTCGTTGAATTGTGTAACATGCTGCAAATTCAAGTTGAGATAGACATTTTCCGACATTTCAATTTCCATAAGACGCTCCATGTAATAGGCATTGTCCAAATTCACTTCCATTCGTTGATTCGCCGAGATCACAAGTGCGTTTTCATCATCTTCAACTTGATCAGTCTTAAACTCGGTAAGGAAACTGCGGAAAGCTCTTTGAACATCGGCCACACAGATTCGAGTACCCCAAATGTAAAGTTTAGAAGCAACATTCTGGTCAGTATTCATATCGTCCATTGTGGCGTCATTTTCTTGCAAATGATCACGATTTGCATCAATTCGTATCGTTCGATGATGAGCTGGCAGTGTGCCAACATCCGGACGAAGACGATGAGCTGTACGATGAGAAGTGCTTCCAACACTTGAGGCAAAAATTTCCGATCCATACACAAGTGCACTGGATTCTTTAAAAAGATTGAATAATTAAGTGGTCATAAAATTATAGAAAGACAAAAACATTTCGGTACTCTATCACAAAAGTCTTTGCCGTTTTTGAATTTTTTGATATCTTGATAGCGGTGGTCGTTTTCGATGAAATTTTTTTAGATAGTAGAGAAACGATGTTCCCCCTACAAGATGCAAAAAACCGCATTTGACACGTAGTTTTAAAGAAATTAAAATTTCTTTCCAAACACCGTTTTTTAAAGATTAGCTCCCTAGAACCTCCCCAAAAAGATTTTTAGCCAAAATTTTTTCAGGATTTGTTGTAGAATTCGAATAACACCAAGATCGCCGAAATCGGGGACAAAAATTTTTTTTCGTCCAACTTCAAAAAGATACAATTATTATAGCTATAATCTCCGAAATACAACTACAAAGGAATCACTGTCTATCAATATCGTTGATCAAATTTTTAAGATCCTCCATGAATCGAATATGCATAATGTAACATCTAACACAACATACCGCTTTGCTGAGATGGATTCGATGCTTGGTCGACATCTGGCATAGGCTGTAATGGCGGGCTTTGAGCTTGAGATTGTGATCTACTTTGTGAACGCGAAGACACTAAAAATTCACACAATTCATTTAAAAATATATTTTACAATTTAAAACTTGAGGCCAGGCCGGTAGCTACTTGGGACCCCGTGGGTCGTTCCCCTATAGCCTTTTTAAGCATAATTTGAACAAAAAATCTTACTTTTAAAGATACTTCAGAGTTATTGAGTTAAGCCTTATCTAAAATAATATCTCTCAAAATATAGAAATTATAAATTAAAGATCATAAATGGGCAAAGGAGAGGGAGCTCCGGATGAGAAGGTTTCCTGTCACAGATTAGATACTAACAAAACAAAAAAAGATCAGACGAAAACTTTGATGAGGAACTTTTTTGACATACACAATAATGGGATGGGACGATCGTTCAAACAACACAAAAATGGGATAAACAATAACGGGACGATTTTAGATCTCGGCTCCTAAAAGGAATTTTGATATGGTGTCAAAGACTTTTTTACTCAGGATAAAAAGTTGAGAAAAAGTCTTTTACACTACAGGAGGAGGGCAAAAGTCCTCGCTAAGGGGGCAAAAGTCTTGACATTTCAAAAACGACAATTCTGGACGAGAAAACACCATTTCAGCGTTTTTGACAATATCAAGACTTTTGCCCCCTTGGCGAGGTCTTTTGCCCCTTAGACGAGGACTTCCTTCCCCCCTGTATCTAAAAATTCCTGAGGAGCTGAGATCTAAAGAAAAAAATCGTCCCGTTTTTGTGTCCCATTCTTGTGTATGCCCCTTTTCTCTCGTCTGGCCGATGAGAAGGTTCTTCCAAATTTTTGGCCTAATGAGAGAGGTTAATTGGGGAAAGGCTCGCCCCTTGTCCATTATGATAAAGATAATTTATAAAGGATATACATCGATAAAAATGAGTATTTGAAATAAGTTAAAACGAAAATTTACCGCGTGAATAAAAATTTCGCGCCATTTTTTTCTTGGCATTTTGCCCTTTAAAATTTAAAGGTCTAATGAAATTCGCACGAACGAAAAAAGTTGTTTCTCTGTGAAAACGATTTGAACTCTATTTTGCATATGTATCGACATGTTCTAGACTAGGGTTGTGAAATGGCAATTTCCAGTGGCAATTGCCACTAGAGTCCGAAAATTGGCACTATTACTTTTTTCATGCTTATTTTCACGCTTACTTTTTTCACGTTTTTATTTGAATTTTTTCTCAAAAATTGCATTTTGATTTTTTCATTCTTATGCAGGATTTATACTTGTAGTGTCAGCACCAGGGACCTGTTGCAGTATACGGAAATTGGAAATTCTACTGAAATATGGCATTTATTTGACAAATGATTCATATTTCGGCAGAATTTACAAAAATGTCTAAATTCTTGGTATAGGTTGTTTTTTTGAATGATCCCGAATTCACGTTTGTCGAGAGATTTGTTAATTTAAATTATCGTGTCAAT
>JAQGCP010000890.1:0-14272 GCA_034699885.1 Acrobeloides thornei | reverse complement strand
CGAGTTTTCTTTTTCCTTACAGGTCCGATACCACCATTCGCTTGATCAATGCCATTTGATTCATCTTCACTAGTCCGTCCCATCACTAAACAAATGTTGTTATTGTCGATATTAATCATGAGGATGGGGGGGGGGGTGATAAGGGGCATCCAGTAACTAACGGCATAGACTCGAATGAAGCGAAGAGGATAAGACGATACAAATGAAACGACATAATGGAAAAACCAATAAAAAATTTTTCGGGAAAATTGGAGCACTTTTTTAACCTTTTTATCCTATCAAAAATATACACCTCTCTTTCTTATCTCTCCCCTATAAATTTTCATACTTTGATCGTCATCACAATCGGACTCCATTGGACTAGGATTAAGAGAATTTCTATTAGATGAACCATTGGAAGTGTTTTTCTCAATTTCACTTGAATTTGAAGAAGTCGCCTAAAAATTCTGTATATTTCGAAAAATATATAACTAATACTTTAGGTTCAACTTGCTGATTTGCATCAATTGAGTTGCGTTTTGCAGAAGATCCATCAGAAGAAGGCGATGATGTAGCCCCAATAGATCCATCTGATTTCGTCTCTGATGATGAAGGTTTATCTAAAAATTGCTTAATTTTATTGATTTTTGATGAGATAATTAGAAGGGTGAAAATTTCTCTTGAATTTTTATGGAGCAAAATTTGCATAATTTCCTTTATTAAGCGGCAATATGATCTTTTTGACTTCAAAGTGTCGATTATACACTTGACCCCATTGAAAGGATCATGTTTTAGATCATGGTGTTATTGTTTTTAATTTGTTCACCGAGGCATAAATTTCAGATGATTTCAGTAGTTTCCTACAGTAAGGAATTTTTTATCCTTAGAAGGTCGTGGGGTAAGAAATTCGAATTTTCAAAAAAATTTTACAAGTCGCCTAATTGTATTCAGGAGTTTTTTTTGGCATGAGAACTTGAAGGAGTTTTTATATTTTGACCACTGGAAGCTACTCTTACGAGGGATATACAAGTCTTAAAAATTCATATTCCCTGAATCAGGGACAAGAAAACATTTTCATGCCTCAGCAATCGCGAAATTGATTCTTCGCCTAAACAAACCACAATCAACCGGTTTTTAAGACAAAATCAAAAATTTTCAAACGAGTTTGAACATTAAAACGAAGAGCCTGCACCTGAAATTATTTTTTGAATTTGCTTAAAATAGAAAAAATTATTAGGTTTATTTAAAAAAGAAACATGACATTTTTTATAGCTCGACGAGACAAACAAAATGACACCAAAATGATCAAATTTGAAAATTGTTTTGGGGTATTGAAACGAAAACATGATTCAGAATTTTTAAAGGTAGCCTATTTTTCTAGCCTGATTTTTACAATTAAAAAAGTCATTGTTTCATTCATGAATGTCCTGGGTTTGTAATGATGACCATATTTTTTTGTAGATTGCCGCCTTGGAGTCAAGTTTCAAGCCCTATTATACCGATCTTATATGCCAAAAGTTCACAAGGTCATCATATTCTCACAATTATCCAAAATCTTTCACCTTTCTTGCAAATTTCTAGTCTTTAATTAAAACTTTTTAACCTTAAAGGATCAGTCCACTCGGAAAAAACACTATGTAAAAGTTATATATTCGGAAAGTTCATGGAAAATGGAGCATTTTTTATTTTTATGATAACCTCTGAGTCGTTATCATTACCGTTTGAAGTTAGCGATGTTTGAGATCTGTGTATTACAACGAAAACATGAACGCAGTGAAAATTCGGCATAGACAAGAACGGCATGAAAAGATCGTTCAAACAACACATGAACGGGATGACCAAGAACGGGACGACAATTGTGCTTGAATTTCCTCCATCGTCCCGTTCTTGTAGCTCGATTGTTGTATCCCGTTCTTGTTTATTCTGTTATTGTGTATGCAGAAAATTCGCCCCTGAATCCATAAAAGCTGTGTGTATTGACACGAAAGTTCAAAATTTTTTTTGGCAGTTTTCGTAACTTGATGAAAAACGAAAAAAATTTTTAATTTTCGCGTCAATACACAGCTTTTATTGATTCAGGGACGAATTTTCTGCATACACAATAACGGGACGGAACGAACAAGAATGGGACAATGAAGGGGATTACAAGCACAATTGTCGCCCCATTCTTGGTCATCACGTTCATGTTTTGTTTGAATGTGTTTTTTCCGAGTGATCCTTTAAATTAGTCATTATTAACATTATTAAAGCTGTATTTTAAATCCCAAACATTTCAATTCAAATTTCTAGCAAAAACTATGTCAACCCATTTTTTGCCTTGAGGCGGCATTAATTCTCGAATCGAAGAAAACCTTTTAAAATAAAAGCACTAAATGTGTTTTTGGGCGCATTAATTGGCGCAAAATTAAGGCGATTTTATTTATACGATTCATTTTCGCCGACCATTTATTCAACTAATTCGATAATTGAACGCCATTGGACAGAATTTGATGCGCATAAATCGAAAAAAATTTTCGAGAAATTTAGGATAGGAAAATGGATTGATCTGTACGATTAAAGAAAAGAATGTTTTTGGTACTTAAAAAAGAGTTTAAAATACAGTAATTTCAAATATGATGATTTGTAGAGAAATTTTGGGTCCACAATTCATGAAAAAATTTTAAAATGGAACTTTTTTGCGCCACCCTGTATTAACTGTTTAAAATTATCAATCAAATCTTTTGAAATAAACTTTTTCTCACCATAGGTGGCCAAAAATACGGCCTATTTCAAACAAAAGGATTAAAGGTCACTGCCCATTTAAGAATGAAGACAAACTTTTGGTCTAATTGAAATGCCGCACAATGGGTGCAAAGATACGGTGGATGAAGCACATGTTTTCATTACCTAATCAAAGTGCCGCCTAGCAACGATAAGATCTTGGGCATTCGGTTTCCAATTAGCTAATCCTCAATGGAAACGCGAGGATAATTACTTGTCTATTAACTTTTAATGAGAAAAGTAGAATTTTGGGAATAAACAGACATCATACCAAAGTTACGGAAAAAAGTGGACCAGCAAGACTTGAATTGAGAGGAAAGAAGATCAATTCCGCACAGAGAAATTTTTTTGAAAGGTGCCAAAAAAGCAAAAAAGTTATGTGCCCACTATATTTTTTTATCTCCCTCCAAATTGAAGCTCTATCTCCCCCAAATTGAAGCATAAATGCAATTTTGCTCTATACTAGTGGTTTTTACTAGTGGAGAATCGATTCCCACAGATTTTGAGTGAATTCGAAATTTCCCTGACCCCTTATACCAATGGCAAGGAAGCGACAAGAACTGCATCATGAGTGATAACTTTTTTCTCATGTGAGAAATGCCTTTTTAAGCTTTTTAAAAATTTTTAAAGGTTTTTTAACCGTTTTTTAGGCCAGTGTTTAGCAGCAAGAACTTTTTCCGCACCCTGTATATTATCTTAAATTCTACTCACCAATCCCATTGATTCGGTGATCTTGACGAAACTGCAAATGTTCCAAGAAAGGCATTTGATAAAAGGTGCTGAGGTTTGGCAATAAAGTTGGATTTAGCAAAGAAAGCCATGTGTTCATAGGCAACATTGAGGCACCAGGAGTCATTACTGGAGCACTGACTGGTGGCAAAATGGGAGGAAAAGTAGGCAAATTTCTTGGCTTCGTTAGATTACAAGGCTTTTCTTCGGATTCTTCTTCACGAGAGCCGTTTGACACTCTGAAATTGGAGCGTGATTCAATTTCTACAAAATAGTTACCTCGGCTTATTGGCGTTTAAAATTTCTGTAATTGAAAAACTTCGATTCTTTTCTACTCGGGTGATATTTGTCTCTTCTTCAATAGTAGTTTCCTTTCTTTCTCCCAACTTTTGATTTTCCATGCTTCTAAAATCACAGTTTTTTTAGCATTATAAGAAAGATTATAGATATACACTATATAGCTAGTATGTACGAAGTGCGTTAGAAGTTCACGAACACTTTGAAATTTCATGCTCCGTAGGAAAAAGTTTTTTCATATTCTGAAAGAGCATGCTGGAAAACGGTATCCCCAAAAAATCATCGGAAAATATTTTCAAAGTCTCTAGTTTCAGGATGCTACAGCGGTTCAGGTGGCTACTGCGGTCTTTCTTGCGGCGGTTTCTAAGTCTCCTTCAACATATAAATTCTTTCATAAAAAGTGATATTCTATAAAGTTGTTCCCCATGATTTAAGGATTTCAATGAGCTATCGCTCATACCATAAAAGTTTATATTGGCCAAGTTATGGCCTTAAAACTAAAAAATAAAGTAAAATTTGGGCCCATTTTTTAGCTTTAAGGCCATAACTCGGCCGATATAAACTTTTATGGTATGAGCGATTGCTCATTGAAATTCTTAAATCATGGAGAACAACTTTATAGAAAATCACTTTTTATGAAAGAACTTATGTGTTGAAGAAAATTTAGAAACCGCCGCAAGAAAGACCGAAGTAGCCACCTGAACCGCCGTAGCATTCTGAAGCCAGAGACCCTGAAAAAATTTTTCGATGATTTTTTGGGGATCGCCGTTTTTCAACATGCTCTTTCAGAATATGAAACTTGTTGAAAAAAATTTTTCCTACTGAGTCTAGCATGAAATTTCAAAGTGTTCGAGAAGTATTAACGCGCTAAGTACTTATGGCTATAATGTGTTCACGAAAAAGTATAAAAGCTATGAACTTTAAACTTATGAACTTAAATATGAATTTATGAACTTTATGAGTCATGAGACGCCTTTTATAGAGGATTAATCGGCTAAAAAAAAATACAAAAACAGAGGTACGCCGCCCTCGTGGATGCAGCATGAGGCATCCTTTTTACGTTAAATTAGTAGATTTTCTGGGAAATTAAGTTTACGGGGCTTAAAGTTGTTTTTTGTCATAAACGTGAAATATGGGCCTACAAGGGATTATAAGTTAAGCATCAAGTTGAGTGATAGATGACTTCAACCATGCAGACATGACTTCAGCCATGTAGACATATTTCTAAGAAAAGAAAAATTTGCCTACACTTAACAAAATTTTCGTCAACGTGGGAGGCAAAACTAAAATTATAAGGGAAATCACCATCTTTTCAGCTTTTGGGCATTCGAAAAGCATGAAAAAAGGTATGATTATTTTAGGATTTTTTATGAAGCTGTCCTGATCGACGAGCCAATTTGCATGATTTCCATAAACTCCCTATATTCATAGGGAAAGATGGTATCTTCTTATATAAAACGTGTAATGTCTGTCTGTGTGGACTAACTTTTGAAGGTGCGATCCAAACTGCAGTCACGATATACCATTGTAAAGAGGACGAAATTTTAAGATTTTTGACACCAAAATCGAGGAGGGGGGGGGGGGGTACCCCACTGAAAAAATTAAAAAATCAATTTTTAATTTTCACGTTATAAATGTGGCACGCAGACTAGGCGTATACGGTAGATTAATACGTTAAACATGTTTAAACATGTCTATGTGAATTTCAAGGAAACCATAAAAGACGCGGATGAACCGCTCGGAAGCGTCGTAGATGCTCAATGTCCAGTTTATTACAATAAAGGCGGTAAAATGAAATTTGAAGAAAAATCTAAAATGTCTTTTGCAAACCCATACACATGTATGCGACAAGAAACGAAGAAATAAACATGCACAAGATAAACTTTTCCGATTAAAAACACACTGCAACACAAATTTTCATACGGTAGAATGCGCATCGCCTTTTTGCGTGTCCTGTTTGTTTTATTAACTATTTGTTCTTGCCGACTAATTGCTCAAATTGAAAACTCATTGTCTTTATGTAAAAGAAATTCGGGCATTCTTCGTGGAACCGAGAGTTAATTTTCGAGGAGAAAAATTTCTATATTAAATCCGTTAGTGTTAGATATTTGAAGTCCAATTTTTTGAAAAGTCAAGGTATTGACACGAAAACATGAATTAAAACCGCATCAAATAAGCTGTTCTGGAGCCGGAGATAAGGCTTAAAAAAGTTGGATATAAAAATATAATAAACTTTTTAAACATCCTGTATCTTAAAGTTTAAGGACAGCGTGTCTAAATTCCACCTTTTAGGGTGAAATTAAAAGTCTAGATATTGACACGAAAACATCAACCACCCTTTTTCATCCTCAACTACCTCTTTTAAAGGCCGTTGTGGATAGAATTTTCACCATCAAATAAAGTTTTTCACATTAGTTTCACCCTGAGATAAAAAATTGTACACTCATCGAAAAAATGATATGAACACCATGTTTAAAGGTCCAATCCGAGTGGAAAAAAGTTGACCTTTTTGTTGATATTCAAAAAGTTCATGAAAAATGGAACATTTTTGTTTTTCTGAATCGTTTTCATTTTTGAGATAATTACGTGCGAAGTTAGAAATTTCAGAAATTTGTTTATTACAACGAAAAAATGTACTTGAATGATTCTGCAGAAATTTTTAACTTGCATCAATTAAAGGTTGTTTATTGAAGTGATTATTCAAAATGATCTGATTAATCGCTTCAATAAACAACTTTTAATTGATGCAAGTTAAAAATTATCGTAGAAACATGCACACACATGTTTTCGTTGTAATAAACAAATTTCCAAAATCACCAATTTCACACGCAATTATCTCAACATCGATAACGAATCAGAATTTACTGTAAAAACAAAAAATGCTCCATTTTTTATGAACTTTCCGAACATCAACAAAAGTGCAACTGTTTTCCTGCTCGGATTGATTCTTTAAGAGGAAAAAATCTGATTAATTTCATACATTAATACAAGTAAACAAGGGCATCTAATATTCAAAAGCTAACTTAAAGCTACAGTAAAATAATCTTATTAAGCAGCAGAAATTCAATCTCAATAAATCTAGCGCTTAAATATAAATGGTTGAAGAAAATGAAGAAAGAGATAATACCACAAATTTTTTGAATTAAATAGAAGCTAAGATTAAAGAAATGTATCCACTTACTGTTCGAAAACAATTTAAAGGGCCAGTCCACTCGGAAAAAACACTATGTAAAAATTATATGTTCGGAAAGTTCATGAAAAATTGAGCATTTTTTGTTTTTGCGGCATGTTCTGAATCGTTATCGTTGCCGAGATAATCGCGTTTGAAGTTGGCAATTTTTGAAATCTGTGTATTACAACGAAAACATGAATCAATAAATATTGTTGATTCATTTCACAAATCAACGCTCAAAAGCCTGAGCTACCCAATGTATTCAATTTTCTCATTCAATTTATAGGTAACCGTCACAAACGACAAACACCAGTTACTGACCTCACTCCAAAATTTAATGTCCTGCAACCAGCGGCATTTACAAATCGGATTAATCAAGGGCTAATACTGAAAGCGAATATTTTATCCCCAACGGCTTTTGTCACGGAAATTAACAATTTAGTGGGTATGGTGGTATGTTTTTGGCATTTTCTTTGGAGTCATAAAAAATATAACAAAAAATTTTAGCACCTAACTTTATCTCCAACCGCCTTCAGTGCCGCAATTTTAAACCCGGCTATACTCTTCTCTAGAGTACTTTCACCAGTTGCTTTTCGCGCAGAAGTTTTGCACCCGAGGATACTTCATGCGTGGGTGCTTAGTCCTACCGCATTTGCAGCTCGAGTATTGTCACCGCGTATTTTGCAGGCTCGAATTGGAAGCCCTTTGAGCATGATCGTTAATGTTTTATCTCCAGGTAAGCTAAGTAAAAAATATTCGTGAAAATGTTAAACTTTAGGTATAATCCATCCTCGAGTATTTTCTCCAGATGGACCAGCTGTGGCTATATTAAGTCCTCAAATTTGGTCACCCAGATTTGGAAGTCCAAATCACATGGTTGTAAATGTATGTAATTTTCGTTAGCCAGAATTAAGGAGTGGAAAAAGTCGACCCA
This sequence comes from Acrobeloides thornei, assembly GCA_034699885.1. Classification (NCBI taxonomy): domain Eukaryota; kingdom Metazoa; phylum Nematoda; class Chromadorea; order Rhabditida; family Cephalobidae; genus Acrobeloides; species Acrobeloides thornei. The sequence goes on along the minus strand of JAQGCP010000890.1, from coordinate 6,401 downwards.
TTTAAACATCACTACCCAAGGTGCTCTAACGTAGCTTGTCCTGGTGTCCCCAAAAAAGTGGGATTCTTCCGAAGTCTGCTTAGGCACGAGGCAGCCTTGGAGTAGTTGAAGTACTTTTGTAACATATTAGGAAGAAAGAAATTTTCGTTTTAGATTTTGAGTCCACCAATCATGTCCGATCCTATCGACGAGCCCAAGAACGCTACAACAATACAAACTTCTCCGTGGCAACTTTTGGGAAAATAAACAATGTATATTATTGTTAATATTTGCATAAACAAGATAATTAATAAAAATAATTCTAAATATTACAGGGCGAGTAAAAAAAGTACATTTTTGTGATTTTTGGGCTTGAAAAATTTTTTTGAGATCGGAAATTTTTTACTAAAAATGACCCATATAGGGTAATTTTATGCGGGGAATCGATTGCGCGCATTTTCAAAGCATGAAAACGCTTCCTTGACCCTGATTCAGAGAATAGAGTTAGTGTACGGGCCAAAAAGAAAATTTTTAGATTTTCGCGTCAATAGACTCCATTCCCTAAATCAGGGTCAAGATAATTTTTTCATGCTTAGAAAATGTGTGCAATCGATTTTTCGCATAAAATTACCCCCAGATGGATGCATTCAAGGAGAAAATAGAAATTTTTCCGATTTTTGCGTCAATACACCGAACCCATTCCCTGAATCAGGATCAAGGAAGCGTTTGCATGCTTCAAGAATGCTCGCGCTCGATTTCCCGCATAAAATTACCCCTATATAGGTCATTTTTAAAAAAATTTTCCTGTCCCAAAAATTTTTTCGGGCCTCAAAAATCACAAAAATGCACTTTTTAAACTCACCCTGTATAATAATATACTGGTTTCTCAATAGGATTTTTTATTCAGTTTCTCCACATGCATTACATGTAAGTGGCCCAGGGTAGTTGGGACAAGACGGCAAACAGAAATGGGTGACCTCCGAATCACTAGCAACAATCCCATCACGAACAATGGTTTTTGGGACTCGGTATGGTAGACCTAAAAATATAAATTTCAATTTTTAAATATTAATAAAATATAAAAACTTATATAACTGGGACTTATACACAGCTTTGTAGAATTGATAGTGGGGTGGGCTGACTAACAAGGGAACCTCCAGACATGCCACAACAGAATTGCTTCATAGGAAAAAGTTACCTATCGCAAATTTTTTGTTGCCCATGATTAATCAAAAGCATCCCCATAGGTTCTGAAACTCAATGTTATGCTCTGTACGCAACTTCTCTAATATCATATACTAGCCCTAACCCCTAATATGGGGTCAGGGTAATGTTTTATCGCTTAACTACGACGGGAATCAATTCTCTTCGAACCCTCGGCCTATAAATTGCAAAGCTGTCACACTAACCACTCAGCAATGAGAGTTTTCTTTTTTGTGATCAATATACCGGGTGCGTAAAAATTATGGAACGGATTTAAATTTTTAACTTTTATTTATTTTTCTGTATCGTAAACATGTTTTTTAGTATAAATATGAAAAGTATATCGAATCTAACGGCATCTTATCAATCGCTTTGGAATTTTGTTGGCGTCCAAGTTTTGTGCTTTTGCTTCTTTCCTTGACTTCATTCCAAGATCTTTGTGCAAAATGTTGCGAACTGAGCCTTCTGATATGCCTAAGGCTGCCCCCATTTTTCTCGCAGAATTCTTTCGACTGCTCGGATTTCGTTGGATTCTTCCTTTGATTTTTCGCTTGTTTGCAGGCGTTCTCGCTGTTAGCTTTCGCCCTCTTCCCGGGCGATCTTTGTTGCTTCCAGTCTCTTCAAACCGCTTGATAGTTTTGCTAACCGTTGGATGGGGGATTCCAAGAAATTCCGATATTTCCATAACTTTTTTGCCACGATTATGCGCGCGAATAATAGCGTCTCTTAGATTCGATATACTTTTCATATTTATACTAAAAAACATGTTTACGATACAGAAAAATAAATAAAAGTTAAAAAATTTAAATCCGTTCCATAATTTTTACGCACCCGGTACATTACGCATTTAATGTTTAGATCGTTTCAAAACTATATCTGGGGCATTTATCCATAAGAACTCCTATAAATAAGGTGTATCTTGTCAATCGGGACTTATTTTTCATCCTAAATCACATCATTTTTGCTCGCCATCATTTTATCTGATTGAGGATGCCCAATTACAGTATTCTGAAAGAAATCCGGATCAAAAACAATTTTGGGGCTACTGAACTTGGGGGGGGGGGGGGTGGGCATTTAACGTGACCCCCAAGGCGAAGTAAAAAGCACCGAAATTTTTACCGAAACACATCCCCCTAGGGGTAAAAATTGATGCGGAACACACTGGTGCCATTATTTTCAACCCAGAATCTTCGAAAACCTATAAATTTTCGCAATTTTAAAGTAAAACAGGAGTTAGGTTTTATAAAATAATTGAGTTACGTTGTATAAAGATTATTATTGAAAAAAGCGCAAAAATTCATATTTTTTCGAAGATTTTAGTTAGAAAATAATGGCACCAGCGTGTTTCGCGTCAATTTTTAATCTAGGGGTGTGTTTCTGTAAAAATTTCGCTTTTTACTTTGGCCTTGGGGGGTCACGTTAAGTGGGCCCCCAAGTTCAGCTCCACAATTTTTTATCCTCTTTTAGAGACAGATTTACAAAAAAATCGAATTTTTCATGAAAGTGCCTATAAGTTTTCATGGTTTGCGCCAATTTACATGATTTTGGTCTTAAATAAACGAGGAAACGTTGAATTTTAAAAATGTCTAATAACTATACCAAAACTCTCTGAAGATTTTTATTTATGACTCATTTCTTTTTAGTGGATGAACAGTTTTGAAACGCACTGTAATAGTATCCTGCTACTATAAACGTATAATATTGGGTGTTTGTGATGAAGATCTCGGGAAAAATCCCTTCGAACTCTGTACACCCAAAACTATACTTGTAGGGGAAGATAAGAGAAGATGAATGACACCAAAATCATGGGTGTTCCCTTCTAAAGATTTTTCATTTTTTACACCTCGGGGAACCAAGGGAAAATCGATTTTTCAAAAAGTTCTCTAAATCGGCTGATTTTTGTACTCAGAGGTTTTGAGGCATGGGGAACACGAATTCGAAGGAATTTTTGAATTTTGGCCATATGGTGTACTCCTACGATGAGGGGATACCCCCCAAAGTCTATGCTCAGTGTTAATAAAACCCACACGGCACATTGTTACCTTTGAAAGTTTCCAAATCCTTGCTTCCATCATTTGTATCCTTTGATGCAAAAATTTGCGAAATAAAAAGTTTCAATCTTTCCCAGCTAAATTCAAGTATTATCTTCGTGCATAGACGTAGAATGAAGCTTGGACAAGGTAAAATTGCCATGATAATTTTTTGAGCACAAAATAATTTTTTGCATACAAAGTATTTTTTACATACAAGTATTCTTTTTTGTGCATAATATTTATATAGGAATAGCAAAATCATCCAGCTTAAAATTTGAACACGATAAAATTGCTTAAATTGAAATTCAGGCAAAGTAAAATTGACTACAATGAAATTTGAACAAAGTAAAATCGCTCAGAATGAAGTTTGGACAATGTAAAATCGCCTAGAATGAAATTCAAGCAAGGTAAAATCGCCTAGATTGAAGTTAGAACAAGGTAAAATCACTTTAAATGAAATTTATTACGAGGTAAAATCACTGAAGTTAAACGATTTTAACATGTTTGAATTTAATTCTATGCGATTTTACCTTGTCCGAATTTTATTCCAGGCAATTTATCTCATTCAAGTTCATTCTAGGCGATAATACCTGGCTCGAACTTCAATCTAGGTGATTTTATCTTTTCAAAATTTCATTCTAGTCGATTTTAGTTTGCCTAAATTTCAATCTAGGCGATTTATCGTGTTCAACTTCCAATCTGGGTGATTTTACTTATTTTTTAAATATTGTGCATAAAAAAGAATACTTGTGCACAAAAAATATTTTGTGCAAAAAATTATTTTGTGTTCAAAAAAATACCCAAAAACCGATAATTTTGATTACGTAATATCTGGATGACCCCTAATACACAAAATTTCAAATCGCCAACTTCATACTCAATTATCTCGACAATGATTCAGAATTTACCATGAAAACAAAAAATGCTCCATTTTTTATAAACCTTCCGAATATCAACAATAAATGGCAACTTCTTTCCGATCGGACTGATCCTTTAAGAAATGGTCTTTGTAAGTATCGCTGGGCCGGCGGGTCAGGGAATTTTTTTGCTACATAAAAATCGATTGAATATAGGTCCTTGATCACGAAATCGAGAAACATAATACTTAATATTAACTAAAAAAAGCTTCAAAACAGTGAAAATAAAAGTTTTAACCCGTTTTTTTGTTTTTAGTAATAAGTAAATTATGCCTGAACTTTTGGAATACTAAGCAAAAAAAATCATTTTCTGACCCAAAAAATCATCCATCGGGTCTCCCTTATGTTTTAGGCGTACACAGCATCTTGTTATCAAAAAAAGTATTTTTGGCAGATTTCAAAATTTTTTGATTTTGTTTCCTACATATCGGGCTCATTTAGATCTATGTTTGAGCAAAAAATTACAGTGCACTTCCGCATAGTTTAGAAGATAGAACTATTTTGTGAAATTTGAGAGGGTCAAAAATAGGTTTTTCGAGTATAAAAGTGACTTCTTGAGATCCCCAACCGTCGATTTTACACTTTTGGCCCCAATCGGGGTCGGGGAATAGATTGGTGTCGGTTTTAACCGAATCGGAGTTGATCTTGAGAAGTTGATTTTTTCCACAGCAGTGCTTCACAGGGGTGATGTTTCAAAAATTTTTTTCTCGATTTCGTGAGCAGGGACCTATATCCAATTCATTTTAGTTGAAACAAAATAATTCCCTGACTCGCGACTCTTTGGCCAATGGGTGATTCTTACAGAGACCGTGCCTTAAGTCGCATAAAGATCTTTCAAAAACTTACACTTTTATACCCAATTGTATAATCCAATTAATAATCGCTGATTCGAGAATTTTTTGAATTACACAATATATTAAATTGTCAGATGAATTTTCTTGTTCTTCCGAATCTCCATTCATATTAGGTTGTTTAAGTAATGAACTGGTTTTGATACCTTTAGAATAAACAGCAATATGAATAGGCGTAGTCGTTTTTCTATAACAATTGTTGCTAAATGAAAACCCAGTAGATGAAACTGCTGCCAAATTTTTATATAAACGATAGAAAATAATTGGGCGATGCATATTTCAAAATAAAGACTGCTTAACATGAAAAAAATTTCAGTTGTTATTTATCAGTTAATTTTTATCATTGATGTGTCAGCTTGTTTTTTGTGTGCAGTTGTCACAGCATATAAAAAATATTGATTACCAAACTATTGATTAACATGGGAACGATTACTCGTTACAATGGTATATTCTGATAAAACTAAGCACAACTTGTAGTGAGAAACTCAAATTCTGACGAAAAAAACTACTTTAGTCTACAGTAAAACCTCGATTTAACGGCACCCCCCCCCCCCGTCTGCACTTTTGACGCACTCTGTATATAGCTAAAATGGCGAATCCTCGAGAAATCTTGAAATCTGAGAATGGATTTGGTCTAAAAGAACTTCATGAAAAGTTGAGATTACCTGATGACGAGTTTGAGAAATGATTAAAGGATATTGGTTTGCTTCATAGAGCTAAAAAATGCCCTTATGGTGATCATGCTATACTGGAAAGGGTTGAATCTGGTCGACTCAAATGGTTATGTCGTCGAAGAGAGTGAAAATAAATCGAAATCGTGTTTCTCATGTGAAATTAGGCACTATAACTTTTTTCACGAGCTTTGTCACGCTAACTTTTGTCACATAATTTTTGTCACGGATTTTTCGTGACAAAAGTTAGCGCGACAAATTCAATTCGTGACAAAAGTTATAGTACCTAAAATTACCCCTAGAAAGCGCATATTCGAACAAAATTTTTAAATTTTTAACATAAGTTTTGAGACTATGTTGACCGGGTCTCCCCAGCTGAAGTAGCTCCGGAGTCATTCTTGTAAAGATTCCATACAAATAGCGAAAGCTAGAAACTTATGGTAAGCAAGTGTCCCCCTAGCCGACCCTTCTGCCTACGCCACGGGATCTTACTAGGATCGAAATTTTTATTTTAGCAGTTATTGTTAGTGTAAATTAAAAAAATTTACAATATTTTAGTGTAAATTAAAAAACTTGAAAAAATCTGAAAAAACTAATGGCAGTGATTCAAAAAGTGTAGCCCAAACGTGATCATCAAAAATTTGAAAAAGTTTTTAAAAAATATTGTACGATGATTTTATTATAAATAAGTGAAAATTCTTTGTAAATAATTTTATTGAAAATAAATTTTTTAAATAAAAAATCGTT
>JAQGCP010000889.1:0-14283 GCA_034699885.1 Acrobeloides thornei | reverse complement strand
TTCAAACGCAATTATCTCGAAAACTACAACGATTCAGAACATGCCGTAAAAACAAAAAATGCTCCATTTTTCATGACCTTTCCGAATATATCATTTTTCATATGATTTTTCAATAAAAAAATAAATTGAATAAAAAATCTCATTTATGACTTCGAAAACCACGTGTTTCCGTCTGTTATTTTATGGCCGATTTAATGTTGATGTACTTAAAAAGTGATCGAATAATCTCATGCATATGCAAATTTGGGTATTAAACAACAGACTTGGGCATTCGCTCGGTCTATTTCATTCATTTTTCGTTGTATGCATGATTTTTGTCGCTTCGTTATAAAGCTTTTGGTGTTGACAAAAATAGTTTTATATGACGTTTCCAGGCAATTGTATCACGGATTCTATTTTTTTGGCACCAATATTCTGGATTCGGATTCAGAATCTGAATCCGAATTATAATTCTCAAACTGGACTCAGATTTCGGATTCTGGATCCAGATTCTGAATTCTGAATTCGGATTCAGAAGCCAAATCCAGGATCTGAATCCAAAATCTGGATTCAGAATTCGGATTCAAAATCCAGTATCCGGATTCAGAATCCAAATCCAGAATCTGGATTCAGAATCCGGATTCAGAAATCTGGATTTCAGAATCCAAATCCTGAATCCAGATTGAGAATTATAATTCGGATTCAGAATCTGAATCCGAATTCAGAATCCGGATTAAGAATTCGAATATGGATTCAGAATCTGAATTATAATTCTCAATCTGGATTCAGAATTCGGATTCTGAATCCAGCACACTTAAATTTCGTTAAAATTCCTGCATAATAACGTATTCTAAGCAATAAGAACACGATTTAGAGTGGTTTGGAGAATTATCCCATTTTTTGCAACTTTGGTATACCGTGACGTAATGAATTATAGCGAACATTCTTCCGGTTGATTGTCTAAGTCATTTGATATACTTATTGTTCATAAATATGCATGATTGAGTATTGTCTAAAAAATTCCGAAATTTAATGAAATATTTTTTATGTTTCAATGAGCACGTTAAATCACTTGTACACGTTTTTAATTAAAAACGTGTAGAGATTTACAAGCTTGTTTTCGAGTAATTTCTAAGCATCATTTAAACTTTATGCATTCTTGGACAATCGAAGAACAGAGCATGACAGGGATAGAACTCGTAAGAGCCCTTACGTAATATTCTGATTATGACAATACCGTAAAAACTATAAAATACGCTTAGGGACGTTAATTTTTCAACCTCCTAGAGGGGGGTATTTGTTCAACCCCTTCCTCCCCCAGTCACCAACAGCAGTCAATAAAAAAATCAATAAATTTCACCAAAAATCCAAAATTTTTCTAACAATCAATATCAGATAAAAATTGGTACAAACCAATACAAATTACAGTTAAAAAAACTTCTAGCGCTTCGCGCGCCTCGCTGCCGCTTAGCCTGAATAAAAACGCAACTTCCGATTCCGAGCGTTGGCCGTGGCCTCCTTCGTCGGCGATAAGGGTCTTTGGAGGCAGCGCTCTAAGTTTTTGAAGCCTAAATATTAGTCTAAAATTTAGTAGAATTTTGTCCTTTCGATATTTTAGTTGTTCGGATTGTGGTCGTTTGATATTTTGTATTTTTTAAGTATTTCGGGTTGGGTAATTTTCCGCCAACCTAGGATCTCGGATATTAATCGTTTTCAGTATTCGGAGTATGCGTCGTGCCTTCGACGATCGGCGTATGCTTATTTTTCTAGGCACATAGTGTCCCGTCCTTTGGTGATTGGAATCATTACGTTTTGGCGATCGACATACATCTGATGCTTTAGGAGAATAGCTTACAAATCACGACTAATAAACTCGAATAATAAACTTGACAAAAACGCGACCTTTGTGTTTCATTTAGAAAAAGGAATTTCATTTGTTTCAATTACTCCTGTATTAAAACAATTTCATGTGTTTCATATCCTTGCAATGAAGCAAACACAAAGGTGCTGTTTCATTTACTTCTAGAAGTTCTTTTAACTGTAATGTAATTTTGATCGAGAAATCGATTACGCACACTCCCGAAGCTTGAAAATGTTTCCCTGACCTTTATCCGTGAAAATATGGTCATCGAGAAGATAGTTTTTAAGATTTTATTGTGTTAAAAACAAAATTGAAGGTTACGGGAGAGGTTGGCGACACTTGCACATGAAACATTGCGCACGTACATTTGCGCAGGTTCTTTGTAGCATTTGCATATGCACATTTGCGCAATTGTTTAAGTTCATGCGCAAATGTTGCACCCGCAAATGTACATGAGTAAACGTGCGTGAACAAATGTTACATGCGCAAAAATGCATGTGCAAATGCCCATGTGCAAAAAATAAATTCAGAAATAATTCAAAATTGACGTGGCGAATTCCGATGATTTTGGTGTCATTTTAAAGCTGGCAATCGTAGCAATCCATTGACGCCAAGATCATGGCATATCTCTTTATGGTTGCTGAGATATTTGGGAAAATGTGAAAAATGTCGATTTTTAGAATTTTTGTTCGAAGATCGACACTTTTAACATTTAATCAAGGTCCAAAGGCGATGGTCAAGTCGTCCAAGGCGCGCGCAACATCTGGATTGACCCCAAGGTCTCAGGTTCGAGTCCACCTGGAGTCGAATTCTTTTTGCAAAATTAAAAATCAGATAACCACTTTCGAAATGTGTCCTGAACTTCCGAAACGTTTACTTTCGAAATGTATATCAACCGTCGAAACTTTTTATAAAAAATTTAAAAAATAAAGTTTTAAAAACTAACTTTATTAGAATCAGCTACAATTTCAGCAAACAATAGCACAGCATTGAGGACATATAGAACGATGCCCATCTTCATTCCCCGGTAACTATACTTGACCAATTGGATGTGTATGGATCAAAATAACAAATAATACCTAAAATCATGGAACAATATGATGCGGAGATTTATAATTGCAATTTTCGACACATGAAAACGACGTCTAGATATCGAAAATGGCAGTTTTTGGTTCAAAAAATGAACTTTTTTCCCTGAATCAGGGTCAAGGAAGCGTTTTCACGCTTCGATAATGTCCCGCATTAATTTAGGCCTAGAAAGGTCCTTTTTAGAAAAATTTTTTTTCGCGTTTTTCGAGAATACGCCATAAATGTTACTTTTGCACACATTTTATGAAAAAAGTTTCCCTGAAAAAAATCCCAAAATTTGAATCCCACGAAGAGTACTTAATGCTGGAAGACATTATACCCGAGAGAGTGGAAGGAATGAGTTTTTCTCGCGTACTTATGAACAACTGTTCTTTGCAAAATTGATCTCATATGAATACAGATAAACCTATGATGATGACCTATTCACTTCCTACTTTTGAGAACTTAGGGGGATAACCCCCCCCCCTCCCACGTTAGTTACAGCACTGCAAAGAAAATGAATTTTTTCAAACATGAAACACTCCACTCGGAAAAAGTTGCCTTAATTTGCTTATTCATAAAATTTTTGGAAAACAATATTGTATCCGCAGGCATACTGGATCATAGGAATATATCGATGCGAACAAAATTGGTAATAGATACGAGAAATTGTCTTGGTCAAAAATGAAAAATTATTGTATTTTTAAGTCAAAAGAGCCACAATTTAATGGAATTTTCCTGGAATTTGTGTTAAAAAATCAACATTTTTGCCTCTAACTCGGACAGAAAAAAATTATTTTCAAAAAATCGGTTGTAATTTTATTTTTCAACATTTGAGAAAAATTTTAAGACCAAAATTATAGAAAATGGAAATGAGGAAAAGCTTCACAAACTTTTTAAAAATTGTGATTTTTTCAATAAGAAAATTCTTTTTTTTAAGCTTAAAAAAAGTAGTTTTTGCTTGAAAAAATGCGAAAAAATCATAGTTTTTGACCTTTAAACAATTTTTTCCATTTTCCCCGTTTTCGCGCCGATAGGCGCGAAAGAACTTTTGTTAAAAATACTTATTTACATGCTGAAAATGACTAATTTTTGGTTGAAAAAAATGTTAAATTTGGGGATTTTTTGTTGAAAAATGGAAAAAATTGCGCGTTTTCAGGTTTAAAAAGTTTACTTCGCGCGAAGTAAACTTCAAGCCAGGGGTCGAAAAGGGACCGGCCCCCGGAAGCTTTCGGGGCCGGTCCCTTTTCGATCCCTGCTTCGAGCGAGAGTTACTTAGAATTACTCGCGTGAGCTACTCGCACACGAGTAAATTTGTTCTTCTTACGCTCACACGCGAGTAACTATTGAGAATCCATTTACATTGTTCAAAAAAGAATCCTTTTTCAGTCAAAACTGCTGATCTAAATTTATTGATCCTAATGTCTGAAAGTGGAGAAGAAGAAGACGCGGCTAGTTCTAGTGGCTCTGGCGTGGAAAAGTATTTTAATGAGGCGGGAGTAGGTAATATTTAAAGAAAAAATTTTTACTGGTATAACTAGAAGCGTTTATAGGAAAATTGTAATGTTGATAGATAAATTTATAAGATATTTTTTATGTTTTGCCCATACAAAAATCCTAAATGTACAGGGGCGAAGTCCTGGCAAAGGATATATGAAGTACATTACTGCAAAAAAGTTTCTCAGCTCGTATTTCTAAACAAAATTTTGAAATTGTTTGCCAAAAAACGCAAAAGTACGGGGTTTTTTACTCACCCTGTGTACAAATTTGAGTTTTTATGGACTTTAAATTAGGGTGATATTGATTGACAATTTTAGAGTCAATTTCAAAAGTTCTATCCGAAGAGGATCTTCTTGAATACGATGAATGTATAGAAAAGATAAAGAAAATTTCCGAAGATAGTGATTACACCGGTAAGTTTTTAGAATAATATATATTTTTTGTGGGGGAAATGAATATTGCCTCCTCTCATTCTCTTTACTGGATTTGAAGTTTTTATAAATGTCTCTAATCAGGGGTGTAGCCAGAAAAATTTTTGTAAGGGGCTGCAGTGTAAAATTTGTTGCGACTTTTTTGTCACTGCTTTGCGCAGCAATTTTTTTGTTAAAAATTCTTATTTAAAAACAAAAAATTATGGCCACAGACTAAAAGTTTTTTGAGATTGCTTATTTTAAGCTGAAAATGATCAGAAATTTACAATTTTATGAAAATCTTCCCCCAATTTGGGCCATTATTGATGGAAAATGACCTATTTGTGAAAAAATTGAAAACTTTGGTGAAAAATTACAATGGGAGACCATTAGGATTTTTTAATTTTTAAAAATATTGGGCAAAATTATAGGGGGAGGATCAAAAGGGAAATTAAAAAAAATTTTTACCAAAATTGTCCAAAATTTCTCATTTTTTCACCAAAAGTTTTCGAAATTTTTCATTTTTTTCACCAAAGATGTCCACTGGTCTCTAATTTTAGGTGAGGAAAAAGCCGCAGCGATTATTAAAACTCTTCAAACTCACTTTGAATATGTGGATGAATACCGCGATCGAGAAAGAGTTATTGGTGCTTTTCCAAGTTTCCTCAAGTTATTGGCTGAGTTTGAAAATTACAATAAGATTTATACCGGACGAGACGACTCTTCAATGGTTCATCATATTTTTAACACTTTTTATGAATTTCTGAAGGATCAAGGCGATTATTGTGCTGATGAAATTCTTTATCAACAAGTACATGAACAAGATTGGGTAAGCACTAGTGATGCTCAACGTTACTAACAGTGACAATCCACTTTATATGGCTTGCAGGCACGTAGCAAGAATTTCATTTTGGAGGGAGCAATTTTACATAAGGGGGGTCTCTTATGTTTTTTTCTTCAATTTTTTGGCCAAAATTTGGGTCCTCCTCCCTTTATGTTGTTTTTTGACGAAATTTTTTTGAAAAATGCTTGTTTTTTAAGCTGAAAATGCTCAAAAATGACGATTTTTGGCGAAAAATGATGAATTTTGAAGACAAAAAATTAAAATTTTGGACATATTTGATGAAAAATGGGAAATTTTTGGCCATTTTTTGTGAAAAATCATAATGGATCTTAAATTGTTTCGATTTTGGAGGAGGCAATCACCATCAAATTTTTCATTTTTGACGATTTTCGTTTTTATGAATTTTTCAATTTTAACGATTTTTGATGAATTTTTCGATTTTTGTCGAGTTTCCTCGCTACCATTGATGCTTTTGTATTCGTATTTGGACTATATTTGTACTTGGAAAAAAACCCAATTGTATTTGTACGAATACAAATGCGTTTCAAAGACGAATATAAATTCATCAAAAATCAATTTTTGATCCCCTAGATGATTTTTTCCGGGAAAATGATGTGTGTTGTTTTAGAAAAATTCCCTTCGAATCGTCAGTAATTTCAAAGCTTCTACATACTTGGATAGAATCGAATATATTTTCCAGTTGAAAAATTTGCAATGCGAAGACAGTGAAGACATTTTAAATGAAGTAGTGGAAGTTATTCATGTAAGATTTTTTGTGCTATTTTGTCATTTTCTAAATCAAAATTGTAATGTATTATATCAAATAATGCAAATTTTCGAATTTGAACAATTTTTTGCCTTTTTTAGAGGCTTCTGAATGCGTCCGAATATGAAAGAGCCATTCATTGGATCGCTCATTTCAAGTTACATGAAATATTCATTGATCGCCTTCCTGAAGTAATTCAGAAATTTTGTACTAGTTTTTCTTTCTAAAGTATGCATTTTATAGCTCGCTTTTTATTGCTTCCAGATCAACAATCGTCCACTAATCGAGCGCTACTTACTTGATCGATATGAACTTCAAGAAAGATTAATGACCTACATGGATAATCTCATCGATTTCTCCGAATTCCATGGCGCCCATTATAAGAGTTTATCACCTAAGACGTTCACACCTTTCGAATGGAAATATTTGACTACTGATATTGAGAATACTATTAGAGCCAGAAATGATAAAATTATGAAGTTGACATTTCGTTATGCAAGGTAGCAGTTAGAGTATTATAGTCCGTTTCAGATCCAACTATAAAAAAGATGCGTCTCTTAACTTGATTTTTTTAGGAAATGGGACATCAAAGAAGAAAATATTCCTTATTCTATGTTGGCACGAGCGTTTAAGTTTATTGTCTACAAACATTACGATTTTTTAAATGGCCATATTTCAGAACAGAGTTATGATGATACCGTTATTGTAGGATTTTTTTCATATTTTTCTAATAAATTTTTATTTTAGCACATGGCTGAGGAGAAAGAAGAAGTCCAGGGATTTCTACTAGAATACTTATCTGGTGGCGGTTATTACATGAAAGCTCTATTTTTGGCGCTTCTCCTCAACATTCCTGATGCAATATGGCCGAGTTCATTGAAGTCCTTCGAATATTCCCATCCAGCTGATGTATTGAAAGTGAAAGAAGATGTGCAGATGAAGCTCCAAACTATTGAAGACCAACGACGCCAAAATTACGAGCAGTGCTATTTGTTTGAGAATAACACATATCCGATTTATATGATAGACACAAAGGATTTATTGAATGCGGTTATTGAAGATGTTTTCGATTTGGAAATTGTTGGTATCGATGTCGAATGGCGTCCTAGCGGATTGTCGATCCGTGAAATGTAAGTAGAAAAAAATATGTTGATAATTCGTTTGTCGCTGAGTGCTTCTTGTGCTTAATGCGTTTCATGTCAAAATGATGGTGCTGGAAAAATCTGGATTTAAAACTTCTTTGGGTCTGAGCATAGATTCTGCTCCAAAATTTTTGAAGCCGGACAATCGCATCGATATTTCATTCAAAGCTTCATAAGTACCTAAAAAAACTTGCATGTTTAGAGCCGCTTTATTACAAATTGCCACCACTTCGACTGTCTACCTTATTGATATTGTTAAATTAGAAAAAATTTTGACTCAAGAAGATTGGGAGAATTTCTTCATGAAGGTCTTTTGCCACAGTGATTTGAAAAAGATTGGTATGTTTGAAATTGAGATGACAGTTTTATTTTGAATTGCTCTTTTTTAGGCTTTGCTTTTCATAACGATCTTCGTGTTTTAATCCATACTTTTCCATGGTTAAAGAAATATATTGATCAGATTGCTGCTTCATCTATTTGTCTTCAAAGTATTATTAGTCAAGTAAGACATTACATGTTGAATTTAGTAGGATTTGATGTTATATTTTGTAGTAAAAAATATTTTTTAGGTCGTTTTAAATCATGCTGCTTTTAAATCTGTATTTCCTGGTATGAGAGTAGCTATGTGAAAAAATTTTTATTTCATTTTTTAGGTTACGATCGTCCACCGCAATTAAACTTGGCTGAATTGTCCAGGAATATCTTGGACATAAGATTGGATAAGTCTGAACAACAAGGTAACTGGGCTCAACGTCCACTTCGTGTCGAACAGAAAAAATATGCAGCTATGGATGCCCACTGTTTGATTAAGCTATATAAAGAGATTTGCAAACGGCTTGAAATGTAAGTATAGCCATTTTTATGTTGTTCAACAATGTGGTAATTTATTCATTACGATCATGTTCACGATTTTTTGAAAATCGACTCAACGTCCACTTCGTGTCGAACAGAATCCAATCGATTTGTCTTGATGAGTTATAACTAAAAAATGCGGAAAAAATTTTTTTATTGTAAAAATGCATTTTGTTTAGGGGAATCGAAGATTTGGAGATAATTAATGGTATCTTTCATGCATCTCGTATTACTTACACTGAGAAAAAGCACATTCCACCACCAGTTCCACGACCCAAGGGAGAAAAACGCGAAAAGCAACCAATTACGGACCAAGAATTAGATGGCATCGTAAAGGTAACTAACTATGTGGGTTAAAAATATTTTAGTTTTGTAAAAAAATGAATTGGTATTGAGTGGGTAGACGTTAAAGAATAATTCCACATTCCAAGCCCTTGAATGTCTTTCATACATTTTTGGGTATTTCACCGTGGATAGATGAAAAGAATGTTGAAAATTGTGGGTTATGCTTTTTATCATACTCACATTGATCAAACATCCAACAATATTTTATCTTTCATCACGTTGATACGAACGCACCTTTCATTTTTCTCTTAAATGATTTTTGTGTAACTTTTTAGAAAGTGATGTTCTAAAAAGTTATTCGCCTTGATCTCAGGAATCGAACGGGCTATCATACGTTCGAAACTTTCACTAGAAGTTTGAACTTCCACTCCTAGAAAATGCTAGAAACAGTGCAAAATTATCAAATTACTATTCGATACTATTTTTTATATGAAAGTTGGAAACAAATGATAGAATTGGAAGATTTAAAAAATTCTCCTGGTTTCCTAGACTAAAATCTGAAATATCGGGTTTTCCAGTACAACCACTTCCTGAACTTTTCATTGAAAATTTTTTTTTTCAAATGATCAACATTTTCCAGAAAATCCGAGACGAGCTCTCCTATGATAGCGATGCTAGACGTGTGCAAGATGTTCAACTGATCGTCGATAACATGATCAATCATATTGGAAAAGAACTCAGAAATTGTGGTATCCATACAACTTTGGTTTCGAATCGAGCCCAACTTATAGAACATGCTAACAGGAAGAAGAAAACCGAGATTTTGACTATGGGCAAAGCTTATGACCAGGTTAGTATATGGGCTTAATTTTTAATCTCATCAATCCGAGTTTTTTTTAGTTACGACCAATGTTTCCGGGAAGAGTTCATAGTCTCCCAGTGAATCTAAGCGCCAATCAATCCAAGACACAGCAGATTGAATTTGTTTTGAGAGAACTGAAAATTAAGGTTTATGAAGAGGATTATTTTACTCGATGTATGGTAAGCGTTGAAAATTTTTTTTGCTTTCACAAATTAACTGCAAACTTGGATTTTATCAAGCAAAAAAAAAATCAGCACTTTGGGAGCTATTGTGAATCAGGGTCACCCCAGGGTCAAAAATCGAAAAAAAATTTTCTAAAATTTCTTTTAAATGACTTAGGGGTAATTTTATGCGAAAATTCGATTGCGTGCAATCGATTTTTTGCATAAAATTACCCCCAAATATGTCATTTTTTAAAAATTTTAGAAAAAAAAGATTTTTTCGATTTTTTGACCCTGGTGCGGGTGACCCCCCTGATCTATAATAGCTCCAAAACTTTTCTTAATCCGATTGTTTAGAAATGCAACGCTACCCAGTTTGTCAATGTACCGGGTCCAATTATCAAGTACATGTTCATGCGATACATAATGACGAAAGACTTGGATTTTATGCCAAAATATACAACCGTGGACGCGAAAAAAGCTAGAAAGGCATTACAGAACATCAACGCGGCTGATTATGGTGGTCTGAAATGTGCAGTGAAATTTTTTAAAGATGAAGAAATGACTTTGATCACAGCAGTGTGTGAACATGGAAACATCGATATATCGTAAGTTGTTTGAATTTTGTTAGTGTTCTAGCTCCTTATTATTACAGAGTGAATAAAAAAAACCGTACTTTTGCGTTTTTCGGCGAAAAATTTTCAAAAATTGCATGAAAATACCCCTTATAGGTGATTTTTGAAACAAATTTTCACCAAAAAACGCAAATTTATGGTTTTTTTATACTGTATATTTGGTTTTGCGAATTTCGGTAAGCGTGCTTTGTCTAATCAAACGGCTCGAGAACATTTTTTCGATGCGCGCAATCGATTTCTCGCATGAAAATACCCCTAATGAGTCATTTTGGAAGAAAAAATTTCGCCAAAAATGGCCAAATGGCGGTTTTTTGTGTGGAAAACCCTGTAATAAAAGGCTTTGATCAAAATTCCACACTCCAAGCCCTTGAATGTCTTTCATACATTTTTGGGTATTTCACCGTGGATAGATGAAAAGGATGTTGAAAATTGTGGGTTATGCTTTTGTCGTATTCACATTGATCAAACATCCAACAATATTTTATCTTCTATCACTTTTATAAAAAAATGACGCCACTCCACTTGACCCACGGGAAATTTGCCCCAATATCACATTTATTCGCCAACTTTCCCTTATGAAATTCGCATAATTCATGACATGGGCAAGTTGGTGGGGGAAAATGTGATTGTGGGGCAAATTTCTACTTAAAAAATGGGGTAGTGTTGTATAAACAACTAAAAAATTTCAAAATTTGTACACATGCTCTCGATTGGAACTGAAATAGCCCCGAAATGATTTTAAATTTTCAGTAACCGTCTTGTGATCGGAACCGCGTCGTCGATAGGTCCTGTAAAAATCAAGTTGCATTATTCGCTAGCCAACGTTATCGACACTCCCGGAAGGATTTTCGCTATTTGTCATCAATGTGGAGGCACTTTTTATGAAGGAAGTCACTCAATTCGTAAATTGGAACAATTGAAATTATCTTCTCAGAAAAAACGCAGTGACGATAACGTTACTTTGGTTGCTGCAGATGATAAAAGCGGAAGTAGGTCATTGAAATTTTTTTCGAAAAATCCCGCGTTCAGTGGGATATCTCGATCGATACTAGTTCCAAAAATTTTGATTTTGACCGATCTCTAATTATAACGCCACAAAATTCACATATTTAAGACCAGTGAAAAAATTGTCACTTGTAACTTTGCACGCATCACTGGTGACCATCACTTGTAGTTGTTTTTGTTAGATTATAGCATTTATTAGTCCAAAAACGATGAAAGAATTTTAGTGGCAAATCTATCATAAATTGATGATCCGATGACAATTTGTGCATTCAATTTTCATTTTTTTTCAGCTCTCTCAGTGCAATCAACTTTGCATACTACCGTATCGGAAAGCCAATTTGGAAAAATTCTTTGAAGCTCACTCGATAAGATAATAGAAATGCCTTTGAATCATATCAAAGTTTCTTATTAAGGCTGCGCTCAAGCATATCAAAAATGTAACTTTGCCTGATTTTCAATATAAAATCGTATTTATTGAAAAGATTGGTTACGAAGCATAAAATTTTATTGTTTTTTTTGCTTCTCGACTAATAAAATTTTATGCTTCATGGCCAATCGTTTCAATGAACATGATTTTATTGAAAATCAGGCAAAGTTAGACATTTTTGACATGCTTGAACACAGCCGTTGTTATATATATATTGTTCATATTCATATGTTATAGATTTTATTCTATTTTACTTGTATTTCTAATGATCTCTAATTGATTTCTATTTTTGTATAAAGTGACTTTTTGACATTCATTTTTAAGAAATGATTATTGACCTCTCGTAGTTTAACTATTGGGTTGTTCGGAAAGTACCGGCCTTTATAGATTCGATATAAACATAAAAAATAACCCACCTGAGGATTTTTCCATGCGGGGAATCGATTGCGCGCATTGATGAGTCGTGAAAATGCTTCCCTGGTCCTTATTTATGGAAAGTGGTGGGTATATTGAAGCGAAAATGAACAAAAATTCGGAATTTCGCCGGAAAAACGGCTATATAGAAAGTTTTTTTTAGACAAAAAAACGATTGCACATATTGTTGAGGCATGAAAAAATTCCCTGATACTAATTTAAGCGACCATCGTTACAAAATCTTTTTATGGAGTATACCCCTCGTAGGGGTAACTTCCAATGATCAAAATCAAACAAATTCTTCAAATTAGATTTTCCCATGTCGAAAAACGCATGAATACAAAAATTCACGTGATTTGGAATATTTGGTTGAAAATTCGATTTTTTATCCCTTGGTCAACACTGAGTGCACTGATCGGTGCACTTCGCCCCTCAAAATGTTTGATTTATGCGATTGGGGGGGGGAGTCGAACTGCACTGATTAATGCATTTCGGCCCCCCAAATTTTGGGAGGGGGCCGAAGTGCATAAGTTCCTTAATTTTCATTGTTTGTACCAAAAAATATATTTTTTTGGCAAAAAATTGCGATTTTTGGCGCAAAAAATTTACCGAATTTTTCACACATTACAAAATTTTGCATGAAAAATTCAAATTTCGAGTGAAAAATTCGTCAAAATTTGTTTTATGAGGTGTGTACCATCCTAGTGCCATAAATCTTGATCTATCTTTTAAACTTATCTAAGCATCAACAAGAAAACACTCTTATGGCAAAATTATTCATCATAATTGGCTCCACAACAAGAAACACTCATTCTAATTGAAATCCGATTTTTGAGCATTTCCACTCCGGCCGACCGAAACTAAACAGACGCCACATCTTTAATTTTTTATCATATTGCACATCGAAATAGCCACGGCCAACAATTGTCGCTTTTCAATCATCCTTAAAATTGTGGCCGCGGTTTTTAATAGCTTTGGGGATACCAAGATATATAATAAATAAAAAATTTTTGAGACCCCTCTGCTCACCAAGGGAATTGTTGAATAATTTGGGATTTCTCAAATTGTCCAAGTCGACGTGTCGTTCACGACAGACATATTTTTACTTGATTTTTAAGGCTCTAGGACATTTTTCAAGGCACTAGGACAAAATTCACCAAATTTTTCACGGGCATTTTACACCGATTTTTGGTCACCATGGACATTTTTCACAGTTTTTTTTCACCGATTTTTTTCACAGTGGACATTTTTCACCGAATTCGAACCCGAGACCATTAGACTCGAATCCGGGAGCACTACCGCTTAGCCAAGCTCGCATTATAATCTGAGGTTTATTATTTCCCCAGATTCTTTGAGCTTTTTTGAAAAAATCCCAAAGAATCTGGGGAAATAATGAACCTCAAATTCTAATGCGAACTTAGCTAAGCGGTAGTGCTCCTGGATTCGAGTCTAATGGTCTCGGGTTCGAATTCGGTGAAAAATGCCATGGTGACCAAAAAGCGGTGAAAAAAGCCAGTGAAAAAAACCGTGAATGTGAAAATTGTCCTAGTGCCGCTAGGTTTCATCAGAATCTGAGGATATCATGTCGATCGGTTGTCTTGTAAGGTTTTTTGAGGATATCTCGACCATTTTGAAAAATGAAAGAAATTTTTTTTTCGAAATTCCTTCGCATACTTTGTTCCTTAACACTAACTCAACAAAAGGATTATGTAAAAAGTTACGCACCTGACTTTTTGCATTCGCTTTCAAAAATTAGAGTCACATTTTCTGTATAGTACAAACACATGTGACCCTGGATGGTTACCAGCGTGACCTGTGATCGAGAGTCGACTGTAGCTAACACTTTTACTGACCTGAGCATCGAAAAACGGCATAACAATTGCTTCACCAGAACCTGTAGCCGAATATGGGTTTCGTTCAATCGTTCCAATTGGATCGTAGTCAAAAACAGCACCACGTCCTAAACAAAATCAATCATTCGCAAATTTAAAATTAGCCGAAAACTACCATTTTCATCTATACCGGCCAGAAGCACACATGTGTATAACGGGAAGAATCGTCGATAGTACAAA
>JAQGCP010000888.1:0-14290 GCA_034699885.1 Acrobeloides thornei | reverse complement strand
CGCTCAAGGGTGGGCTTGAACCACCAACCTTTCGGTTAACAGCCGAACGCGCTAACCGATTGCGCCACTCGAGCTATTCGTTTGACATACTATTTTCACTTATGACTAGAGCGAGAAAAATCGGATGCGGTGTGTATGTAGAAAGAGAGTTTTGCTCGTGTGTAGGAAAAATTGCTTGCATAAGTTGTGTGAATTTTATGAATTTTTTTTATCTTTTATAGATATTTTTGTAATTTTTTAATCGATTTTTTTCTAATTTTTTTGTTGAAAACGGTTCTCTGACGCTGATTCAAGGAAGAGATGCGTGTATTGAAGCGAAAATAAACTTTTTAAATCTTTTGAATGCCAAAAATTGTTTATGTAATGTGGAAATATGAGATTTCTGGATGGATTCAAAAGATGGTTTGTTTACGAAGCAGGTCGTGTCAAACGGTCAGAAATGAATAAAAAGTGCCAAGAAATTGGCACCTGTAATGAAAAGGTCTCTCTCGGTGGGCAAACATTCGAAACAAAAGAAACACTTCCGGGATATGGAACTGGCTGACCTGTAAATGGCCCGAAATTTGCATAAGACTCCAAGACGCCGAGTCGAGAAGAAAAAATAGCCTTAGAAGACAGAATAGAGATATGCAAAAATTTGGACAACTTTAAATTCGAAGCTTATAAACTGTAAATCTGTCACTTTAACCACTCGGCCATGAATCGTTTTAAAAGTTTCCACTAAAAACCTTGTTACCACATCCTGTAAAAAATTTGAAATGTCATTTTGAGCTCAAAAAATTTTTAGTTCTGCAAAAAAATATCGCTCAAGGGTGGGCTTGAACCACCAACCTTTCGGTTAACAGCCGAACGCGCTAACCGATTGCGCCACTCGAGCTATAATGTTCGCATTCAAAATTTCAATGACAATCAAAACCGACAAAATCTGAAAATTTTTTATTTTTTTTAAAAATCCTGCGGTAGGGGGTTAGAAAAATTTTTTTCGGCTCGAAATCTTCACTAATCGATTCCCCAATTGTAAAACCCCCAGTACATGCGGAAAAGACGAAAAGTTAGAGCCGATTTTCACATGAGCATAGGTCTATTGACCCCCAAAAATACCTCACTTTTCAAGTTTTTCTCATCCCCTTGATAGTCCCCCGACCATACAACTTTTTTCCTGATATCTTTATGCTCATCCAAGCGTGCCATATGGCCGTACTTGACACAAAGAACAAAAGTGCCGACGATTTTTCCCTAACGATGAAGTGATAAGCTCGAACTTTTTTCTTCCTGCGGTCCACTTTTCTTTTTACAATACCTATTTGAGATAAAGATCAACCTGATTTCCTATTCCTCCTAAAGGGCATAATCCATGGCCGTTGATGATGAGCTTCTCTCAGTTTTTCTTCTCCCATCTCGGCACCGATCAAAATCGGCCACCCGCGGGTTTTCATCGCGCATAATTTATTGCCATCATATTTTTGGTGGCGGCTGAGGACGTGGGTCGCTTCCTTTTTCGAGATTATACACATGAGAGACTTTTTCGATCTTGTTGATATATGAAAGAAGAAAAGTCATAAAAGGGCTACCGGTCAATGTTGATTATGGTGATAACGAGGTGATAAGAGAAAATTCGATCAACAGGCAAAACATTAAAAAAAAAGAAAGATATTGGAAAAAGGGTATTGTCGTGGTCAGAAAAATGTCAAATCAACCTCCAGCGCTCCCGAGCAGGAGGTACTCGGGAGCGCTCTGAGGCACTTGGGAGCGCTCAGAGGCGCACGGGAGCGCTCTGAGGTGCTCGGGAGCATTAAGAGGCACTCGGGGACTCTCAGAGAAGCTCAGAAGCGCCCTGAGGCGTTCGGGAGCTCTCGAAGGCGCTTGGGGGCTCTTGGAGGCGCTTAGGAGCGTTCAGAGACACTCGGGAGTTCTCGGAGAAACTCTGGAACACTTGGAGGCGCTCGGGAGCGTTCGGAGGCGTTCGGGAGCACTTGGAGGCACTCAGGAGCTCTCGGAGGCGCTCGAAAGCACTCGGAGGCACTCAGGAGCTCTCGGAGGCGCTCGGTAGCACTCCGAGGCGCTCGGCCTCCACATTCTTTTCAATATAAATCTCAAAAGATCATCGTTTATAGCTTCGAGGATTAATTGTCGTGGGAAATTTGACACTCATTACCCACTTGAGTTTATAATAATCCACATCGAATGAAATCCCCAGAAAGTTGTAAAATCGATCAAATTATGAATATAACACAACGAAGAGGAAAATAAAATTTTCAATTTTCTACAAAACAAATAAAACCTACATCATTTCCATTGATGGCATAATATCGTTTGTCATCCAAAAATTCCAACTTGGAGACGGCATCAGGTCCAGAAACAAATTCCGTATATTTATTGAGTTTTCTTTCATGTTCTCCAGTTAGGGTAAACTAAAAATTTTTTGACTAATTTTCAATTTTTCATTTTTTTAAACAAATTTTAATTTTTGAGACAAATTGTTAAGCATATTTTTTCATACTTTTCCAAAATTGGCTTATGATTTTTATTTTTGGTGCTAATTTTCAGATTCAGTGACCCATAAATTTCCTAGGTTATTCTTATTGTAAGGCAAGGCTAAATTAGTGCATTAACTAGGCTGTCTTTTAATGAATAGTTGGCTAATTGCATTAAATCAAGGTGATTTTGAAGAAACACAAATCGTGCAATTATATATATGCTTGAGAAAATTACAGGTTTTCGTTTCAATACAAAAATTTGTTAAATTCTTTTCCATAGCAAAATTCCAAGAAGCAGAGCGCGCATGGTCTAAAAGTTTTGACCCTAGCGGGATCGAACCTGGTGGACCCAAAGTTGCTTAACTTGCCAGATCGGACGGGATCACTCCCTCTAGCAAGACAAAAAAAGTTGTCTAACCATGGAATATACCAACTTATTTTGCAGGCAAAATCCATTTTTTTCAATCGTCCTGTACATTTGTTGAAAAATTTTTCTCATGATTTTGTCTTTTCAGCCCAGAAATGACCAGCTGACTTCCCTTACAATAACACTTTAAATTGAGCTAATCTATCATATTCTAAACTATTTACCACTTTGCTCTAAAAGGTCTCAAAAGTCCCACTCTCAATGTCCGGAGGAGGAAAAGCTTTTGTCACATCGTAAATCATTAGCTGGGGGATAATCTTCGAGCCAACTTGCGCATTTCTCACTCTCAGCGAGTCAAAAACCACCCGGCTCGAAGAGGCTGTAAATCGCCTCCGGGACCATTAAGAGTTCATCAAAAACATTTAACACACTAATAAATGAGGGTCATAAATTCGTGGTAATGTTTAGTCTAGGGTGTTGTGTTTATGGAAGGAGATCAATTTTGTCAACAAAAAAAGAAAAATAGTGATTTTTGAGGCGGGTTGGAAATTTGTATTGTTCAAAGTTGTTTGATTTTGAGTTTAAAAAATTTTTTCGAAAAAAAGTTGTTAGAAAAAATTCATGATAAATTATAACTAAAATTAAAAGTCCGATTTTTATCGTAAACTTGGCTCAGTGGTAGTGCTCCAAGATTCGAGTCTAAGGGACTCGGGTTTGAATCTCGTCTGAGTCGATTTGATTTTGCTTGTATATTCCATGGTTAGACAAAAATCAAAATTTTCTTTGCGAAATGCAATAAAAATTTATTAACCTGTAAAAGTTCGCCTCCCGCAGTTCCAATTACGACGATTACATGTTCTTGGATATTTCTTGCCGCAACAGATGTAAGAATCCGATCCGAGTACTGTATCGCAGCAACTTGACTGGTCTCGATCGTTCCGCCGACACCGAGAAGACATGTGTCTTCGGCCAATGGAAGATGGGATTTCTACAAAACGTATTTTTGACATATTAGAAACACATTAATTTGTAGAAAAACAAGGGTTTCATGTGTTTTTATGGGTTAATTAAATAGGAAAATGTGACAGCTGGGGTGACAAATTGGGTCGAAATATTTAGGTGGGGTGAAAATTTTCGGAGAGCATGAAGGGTTCAGTGTATGCTTAGACTCAGGTATAGATCTAGGCTTTAGCTTAGGCTTAAGCTTAGGCCTAGGCTTAGACTTAAATTTAGGCTTAAGCTTAGTCTTAGGCTTTACCTTAGGCTTAGGCTTAAGCTTAGGCTTAAGCGTAGACTTTAGCTTAGGCTTAAGTTTAGGCTTAAGCTTATCCTTAGGCTTTAGTTTAGCCTTTAGGCTTACACTTAGGATTAGACTTAGGCTTAAGCTTAGGCTTAGGCTTAGCCTTTAGGCTTAGACTTAGGCTTTATGCTTAGAAGGTTTTATTTAAAAAAACAACGAACAAATTTATTGATAAACTGAATACTATTTTTTTTCACTTTTCCATACAACCGAAATTTTTTCTGTTTCAAAATTTATTGGAATTTTAATACTACATTTCCAGATGGATTTTCAATGATGGATTAGTAGTGGGGGCTTATTTTTTGATAAATTGCATAATTTTACGAGAGAGAAAAATTGGAGCAAATTTATTTTTAGTCAATCTGACTAATCGGAGGATTTAAAAAAGGATTCATCAATTTCTTGAGAAAATTTATATAAGTGTAAAAATTTGAAAATTTTATTTTTACACTCTTCTTCAGCAGATGTTTTTTTACTCATTTCTGTGTCAAATTTTATGTTATTACCCTAGAAAAGTGTCCCAAAATCCAAGAAATTTTCATGTGTTGTCAAACAAAACAGCAAATGAGTTTTCTTTGCGAACAGATGTTTTGCCTTCTTTGCTCGTTAGAGCTATTTATTGAAAGGAAGCGATTCGTACAATCAAAAAGCGTGTCCTTTTTGGCGGCTCCTGGGATAATTTCCTCTCAGACAAAAGACGGTAATCACTTAGATATGAATGGGGGAAATGGGAATTTTGGCGGTAACAAAACAGGAAACAACAAAGCGCTGATGGAGAATCAAAAGCGTAGAGAGAGATCTAAAAAGATTAGCGTGGAGGATAAAAAGAATGGAGAAGAATTGATGGTGCTTGTAAAAATTTGCATATTGCGCTATTCCGGGTGTATAAAGTTTTCGATGAGGGTTTCAGCAAAAAAATTTTTAAGCACTACAAGGAAATAGATTTTTGGGGTAAACTTAAGCCTAGGGTTAAGTCTAAGACTAGGGCTAAGTCTAAGGCTAAGCCTAGAGCTAAGCTTAAGGCTAAGCCTAAGCTTAGGCCTAAGCCTAGGGCTAAGTCTAAGCCTAGGGCTAAGCCTAATACTAAGCCTAGGGCTAAGACTAAGCCTAAGCCTAGGGTTAAGCCTAAAACTAAGCCTAGGGCTAAGCCTAAGACTAAGCCTAAGGATAAGCCTAAGTTTAAGCCTAAGACTAAGCCTAAGCCTTCCAACATCTTATAATTTTCTTAAATTTAAAAATTTTTAATTTTTTGAATTGCTTCACTAGCTCAATTTTTCTTCGTTTTTTCACATTTCCGGCAAAAAATATTGAGCCGTATTGTTTTCCACGAATCTCTATAGGGGTATCAATGGAAAGGGAAACCCGAACACTTAGGCGATTATTGGGACACTTGACCTTGGAGTGGATGCCACCGCTCGCCTTTTGAGTATAGCGGCGGTGCCAGTCGTCTACCTTGACATTTGCATAATCCTTAATAACACTTTAGGCATCAAAAAGCGATTGGCTAAACTTGATGGGTTTTTGATGAGAAAATGAGTATTGTTTCAAAAAGATTTTGAAAAATGAGACAAGCGTTTTAAATGAGGCAATCAAGGTCATTTGGCAAATTTTTCTGATTGACCAAAAAATTCGACTTAGAGATGGAGAGTGGTCTTTTAAGCTCAAGACTAAGCCCAAGCCTAAACCCAAGACTAAGCCTAAGCCTAAACCCAAGCCTAAGCCCAAGCAATCATCTCGATTGAATTTTTTTAGCTATTCCACTATTTCTGACAACGATAATTAGATAGGGCCAAGATTTTCGTGCCAATACACATGTTTATTCAAATTTTTAAAACCTACATTGATACACTTGGAATCTCTGCCAATATGTGGTAGACCAATAGTGTCCGTGCCACCTCGACACCTATCAATATTGTACCAAAAAGTTATGCGAATTTTGGGCATATTATAAATACAGACGGCCGAATCCTTTTCTTGGGCATCCGTAAAAACCCCAATCAGCTGGTCAGAGACCAGGGTTATCGATTTGAGAATATTGAAATTGGTGTTGTCTTCGCCACGGCATTGGATCTCGATTTCGGAGTAGCTGACGTATCTAAAAATTTTTTTTGAAATTTTGATGAACAAACAAGATGCGTGGATGGATTCCTGATTCAATCGAAAGTTATTTATTGAAACGAAAAAAACAAAAAAGTTTGTGTATTACAACGAAAACATGAACACAAGTTCGAATTTCAAATGCAATTATCTAAAAAAACTACAACGATTCAGAAGATGCCGTAAAAACAAAAAATGCTTCATTTTTCATGAACTTTTTGGATATATGATTTTTCGTAGTATTTTTTTCGAGTGGACTGGTCCTTTAAGGTGTTGTTGTTCAACTAATTAATTTTTCCTGTCCCCATTTTCCCACGTTACCTATATGCCTAAATTATGACCATCTTAGACCCTTTTCCTGCCAAAACTCATCGGATTTTGACCTCATGTGGTTTATTAGTGAACCCGGTCTAATTAGAGGTTGTTCCGCCAATTATTAATGTTTTCCGTGGCACACCATTCCGGTCATGACTCATGAACCGAACCAAGATCAATTGCATAATAAGCAAAGATTTATTGGTGAGACAAGAAAACAAGTCCTCTAATACTTATAATGTTTTTTAACTTTACGAAAAATGTTGACTACCTGGTGAAGTGGATAAGGAAGCCGCCTGTCCTATCTGGCAAGTTAGGCAACGTTGGGCCCTCTAGGTTCGATCCCACTAGAGCAAAAATTTTGATCTACAAAAAACTTTTTTTACAACTCTTTCTTACTTTTCTTACAAACAATGAAGCAAAAATTTTTCACTTCATTCTTTGCAAGGAAAGTTTTTTATATTTTCGCCCTAGTGGGATCGAATCTGCAGGCCCAACGTTGTTTAACTTGCCAGATCGGACGGGCGGCTTCCTGTCCACTTCGCCAAGTAGCCAATATTTTTCGTAAAGCTGAAAAAACGTTATACTTATAATCAAAACATGCACATATACCATTTCCCTGATTCAATAAAAGATGTTTATTGAAACGATTGATGAGCATTACGCGCTTCAAAAAAATTTACTTGTCGTCATCTTTGCATATTCGAATCAGTCTCGAGACGAAAGGATTCGAGATAGATGGGGCTTGAACGTATTTCTTCTGGACACTGGCCCAATAGATATAGTGTTCGTCTTTAAAGCCTCCGATGTAGCGGATTTTGAAACGGCTTTTGTATTCGGCTCGAATGTGTACAGCAGCTTCGCCATCGATATGCCCTGAGTTTATGGGGAGGAAGTTTGGGGCTATCCTAAAAAATTCATTTTTTCTATTTTTTCATTAAAATTCTGGAAAAAATCGGATTTTGATATCTCCAAAAATCAATTTTTTGGCAAAAATCGCCAAAAATTCAATTTTTGGTCATTTTTGCCAGAAAAAGTAAAAATTTAGACACTGGTGGGAATCGAACCCGCGCCTATAATATGAATGGTCAGCGTCCTAGCCATCAGGCCATGCGCCCCCATCATTGCCATGAAACAGAGTTTAACTCAATTTTTTCTACTACCTTGTTGCAACAGCCGGAAAGCCTTCTCTATACGGACTTTCATAAGAATACGTTGCCGCGACGAACAACTTCTCTCCCGTCTCATCCACCAACGAAACCGTACTAGCATTTGGAGAATTAGCCGCCACCGGCGAAGACCCATTCTTTAACACCCTATTCAAATTTCCAATCGATCTAATCTCGCATATTCCCTGCCTGACGGATCCACAAACAAGTAGTCCATCAGGTAGTCTATGCAAAATTTTGTTGTAATTATCCGTCTCTTGGATAGTATGCGAGCTTCCAATGCATGAAGTCAAATCTGGATTACAATAAGGACTGTCTAGAATCGGTCCAGTGGTAATATCTTGGAGTAGGGTGAGATTTCTAGAATCGATGGAATATAGGCTGTTGATCGTGCCGATGTAGAGTTTGTTGTCGGCGGCGATGGCGTTGTTGATCCGAGTTCTTGAATGGAAATTTGCAATAAGTCGACCATCGGCGTGCACATCGGGAATAAGGGAAATGAATACAGAAACTAGTAAGCAAATAATATCAATGCCGTATAAATACATTTGGGTACATTTCTAAAATTGTTCAATTTTTGAGTTGAAACGGAGGTGACGACAACAGCCAAGAAAAAATCTTTTGGACGCAAGGGGGAATCGAACCCTTGCCAGTGGCGGTGGTGCCGTAGCCTTGGCAAAGCACTTGACCACTACACCATGGTGGTCACTGAATCCGTGCGAGAGTTAAGGATTGTGTTGTAGTTGGTACTACTTCATTCAGTGACCACCATGGTGTAGTGGTCCGGTGCGCTGCCAAGTCTACGGCATCACCGGCACTAGTAAGGGTTCGGCTCCCCCTTGCGTCCAAAAGATTTTTTCTTGGTTAAAGTTTGGCAGTTATTTCTACACGAGGAATCGAATCTCGATCACCACCCTCCTAATCCGCCATTACCTAACCTGTACTAATCGAAATCTAATCTTGTCAATTATCCCCCATTCCCCCCAAAATCGAACATGGCAACAATTGATCGCATGACAACTCCATGCAACAAGTTACACAATTTTGATGGACGCTGGAGGTGCCGAGTTGATGGATGAGTGGACATGGGACAATCGAATGATGGGGGAGCATCATCATCATTGGCTAGGGAATTTTGGGATTAGAGATGCGAGATTATGATCTGGTTCCGAGGTGGGTCTCGTCAGGCCAGATTTCGCGATATTTGGCGTGACACATAGGGCGAAAGTGAATAGTGGCAGGATTCGCGCTCGGCTATGTCATTTGTATGGTACAAAATGGGTGGGAAATGGGTGATTTGTTAGAATTCATGCAATTTTTATGAGACAGTAAATATTTTCTGTCATCCCGAAATGGCCAAAATTTTGCTTTTTTTCACCAAAAATGTACAAAATTTTCCATTTTTTCCATCAAAAATGACCAAAATTTTGCATTTTTTTCGCCAAAAATGCCTTAAATTTCCGAATTTTTCAATAAAAATGGCCATTTGTTTCATCAAAAATGACCAAACTTTTTATGATTTGCTAAAATAAAAATTTCGATCTTGTCGGGATCGAACCCGCGTCAATAACATGAATGTCCAACGTCCTAGCCATTAGGCCATGTGTATGAAAACTCGTCACGATACAGAGTTTGCAGTAATTTTCTCCCAACATGTTAATTTTCCAAAAATCCCATTTTTTAAAGTCAACTATCGTGCCTCCGATTTTTGAAAAATGGGGATTTTTGGAAAATTTTCATGCCGTGAGAACAACAGACTACTCCACTGACCTACCCAAAACACAGAATGCAAAAATTAAAAAAAAAACAAAATTCAAAAATTCCCACAATTGCCACTTTAAGAACTGAGAAGCGCAACATTTCTGTGAAATCTGAGCCCAGAAGTTAAAAAGTAAAACTCCACCTCGAAAATAGGCGGAGCCTAAACGATTGGACACTCGCCGAGAGGATCAAATGACCCTTCCGTTTTTCGCGTAATTTATATGCGATCGTTCACAAAAATGAGAGCAATTCATAGAAAGAAAAAGGTCATAGAATGAATATATTCGAAAAAATTTTTTCAAAACCATAGTCAAGTGGTTAGGACGTCAGACGCCCGCACATTATCTCCGGAACCCTGGCAAATTTTTCGATGCGGTTTTTTTAAAAATTAGGTGGACTTCTAATAGAATTAAAATTCTATTAGAATGGCTAAAATAGCTCAGTGGTAGAATAGTCTCAGCTTCGATTCCAAAGATAGCGGGATCGAATCCCACTCGCGGCGATTTGATTTTGCCGCAAAATAGTCATTAACTTCTAAACGCTCTAAGTCGAAAAATGTCCATCCTTTTTTCATGATTTTTTATAGATAACTAAAATCGACCATGCTCTTTCAGAATATGCAAAATTTTTTGAAAAATTCGATCAACAAGTTTTTCACACTCTAAAATGACTCTATAAGACTTGAAAAAAATTCGCACCACAAAAACAATGCATAGAAAATTAAATTTTAAACTCCCTCGGCTAAAAGAGTCATTATTCACAAAAATAGCAACGAAAATGATACATGCACATAATAAATTGCTGAATGGGGGAAACAAAAACCAGGCGTTTTGAGTGAGCTAATGCCTAACACCGAGACTAATCGAATTTCCTTGGTGGCCCCAAGAAATTGCAAATATATAGCATGGATTATTTCTTTGCGCTCAAGAAAGAAAGGAAACGGAGGACCAGCGTCCAGAGTTTGGAGTAATTGTTTTGGTCTATAGGCCAGGGGCGACGATAATTTTTTTCTCGAGCTGGCAATAATTATGTGTTAGGTGAAATTTATTATAAAAAGTTTAAGGGGACATGCAATTACGAGAGAGAAATAGAAAATAATTGGGTTATATTTAGATTTTTGAGGGAAGAAAAAATCGAATTACTATCGTAGACTTCGGTGGAGTAAAAAATGGGAGGTAGGGGTGTTCTAAAAAATTGAAAAGTTTTCGTTATGGGGTAGACGTTTTTTCGAAATTGAATTTTTTTTAAATTTTGTGTCGTGCGACGCGTCGTACGACACAAAAATACACTGTCGTGTCGCGACGCGACGGAATATAAATGGCGTCTTAGGCTTAGGTGTTGACTTAAGCTTAGGCTTAGGCTTAAGCAGTTTTAGGCGTAGGTGTAGGATTAGGTTTAGGCTTAGGTTTAGAAACTATGCTCTGATTCAATTAAACTTTTTATTCAGATAAAAATAAAAAAGACTAATACATCATAAAATATGTCTTCACACATCCAACTTATTTACCGACGATTTCTGATCATGCACATAAAAAATTTTGCCCCAAGCAAAAATGTATACGAGGTCAGAGAAACCTATCTATCCAGGGATAAATCTTATCGCGACTCAAGTTGTTGGCATGCCGAGGCCATCTTTTTCATATTCGAGTGTTCCACTTGATGTCATAACTTATTTGATGTTTTGGGCACTTTTTGTCACTTTGTTGTGTCTAAAAGTATGTGCTGTCCTAGCCTAAGGGAATATTGGCATTGGATCGATGTCTTGAGTGGGTTTGCGAAGTTCTGTGGATGGGATTTTTGAATTTGAAAAAAAACTGCCCCTCCCCACGCAAACAAGCTCAAAAAATAAAGACATCCCCTCTCCTTTTGAGTGAACCCCACGCAAAAATAAGCCTTATCTTTAGTCTAAGCCTTAGTTTAGATCTAAGCCTAGGCTTAGGCTTAGGCTTAACTTAAGCCTTAGCCTTAGCCTCATCCTTAGCCTTATCTTGAGCTTTAGTCTAATCGCATCTTTTCCGAATTCTACAGCCCTCTGGGAACCTCCAAAGGGAGTCCACCTTGCCCACCCTCTCTTCATGTTTGATCAAAATATTCATAAGGTCACTCAGACTTTTTCGAAACGCTAATTTTCTCCGATTTCTTTTATGGATATAGCCACCTTTCTTATACGGAAAAATTCATTGATGCGGAAGTCTATTAATTGAGCGCCTCCCTAAACAAAATTATCCCATTTTCTTTTTCTGCTATAATGATCACTTTCGGCTAATTTTTATTTGCGAAAAACAAAATTGCACCTGGTAAGAAGAGAAAATAGGGATGGCATAATTTTGGGGGTAGAGCTTGAAACAAGAATTCAAATAATTTCGTTTCAATAACCCAAAATAATTTTCAAATTGAATAATTTTGGTGTAATTTTGAGTAATAAAATGTTATATTTACTTTTTCCTAAGTGCTCAAAAAATTCAAATTATTTTCGCGTCAATAAACAAACTTTGATTGAATCAAGAATTTGAAAACCTTATATAAATTCCTATAAAACGGAAAATCCATGTCCTGGCACGAATCCACAAGTGAAACTCGACTCCTTCTCTCGAGAAGACCTCTCTTTCTCTTTTCAATTGGGGATTGAAAAGGAAGCGCCCAAGTGAGAGTGGTCATCCCGAATTAAGACGCATTAATTAAAGATGGCATGAAAATTTCGAGTGAGAGTTTCAATAATACTATGCAATTTTTTACTATAAATATAGGTTAGGAAAAATTTTAAAGAAAAATGGTAGAAAAAATTATAATATATCAAATTTAGGGGCATGAAAATTTTTTGAAATTCAATAATTTGATCGAATCCGCTCTAAAAATGTAGGAACGAAGTCCTCTCGACTTGACCATGTCGCAGCGTAGGTGTAGACTAAGGATAAGGTTTAGGTGAGGCTAAGGCTAACGCTTAAGCCTAGGCTTAGGCTAAGGCCTAATCTTAAGGATAAGGTTAAGGCTTAGGCCTAGGCTAAGGCTAAGACTTAGGCCTAGGCTAAGGATAAGGCTTAGGCTTAGTTTTAGGGTAGGCTAACGATAAGGCTTAGACAAGGCATAGGCTTAGATTAAGGCTAAGGATAAGGTTTAGGTGTAGGCTTAGGCCTAGACTAAGGATAAGGCTTAGGCCTAGACCTAGGCTTAGGCTTAGGCTTAGGCTAAGGATAAGGCTTAAGCCTAGGCTTAGGTGTAGGCTAAGGATAAGGCTTAGGCGAACGAAGTCCTCTCGACTTGATCACGTCGCAGCGAAAATCTTGTATAATTTTTTTCGCCAAAAGTGCAATATCCATCGAACATAAGTGCAACTCGTGAGAATGCTTGAAGCAACACATATTGCGCAAAAATAAACATTGCCCATCCGGAAGGAGAAAGATCAAGCAATCCTCTTCAAAACCATTTTGAAGAGTGTTCATTTTCAACGAAAATCGTGACGACCCCAGAAGAGGACATGAATACCCCCATCCAAAAGTAAATTAACTCAAGAAAATACGAAAAATGACCAAATGAGTAGCCAGAGGCTTTTAAGAGATTAGCTCAACAAGAGCTAAAATTTTGGGTGACACGTAAAAAACACGTATGTGCAATTTGTCGTCTTAGTAGAATGGTAGAAATAACTATCTGGCGCGAATCATCAAATCAAGTTAAATTGCAATCAAGACTAAGTGCGCAAAAGCGGAGAGAGATTTGACGGGTTTTGAAACAAAGGCCGTACGACACGCCATATGGCGGGAAAAAGGGGTGAAGCAAGATTGAACACGGAAATCTTCGAAAACAATGGTGGAAAAATATGTGTGAGAAAGTTTTTTAAAAGGCAATGTCCGGAAAAGTGTCGCACAAGTTGTGGAACTATTTTTTTAGGGAATTTGAAATTGGGCAAAAGTTTTCGGACCCAACCGGGACTCGAACTCGGATGTTCTGGCTACCGTTCAAGTTACTACCATTGTGCTACCAAGACCTCCAACTGATGCCCGTTAATTGCTAGTGAATATTCATAATCCAGTGAATATTCACCAGAAATTAACGGACATCGATTGGAGGTCTCGGTAGCACAATGGTAGTGCACTTGGATGGTAGCCAGAAGCCTGGTCCGGGTTCGAGTCCCGGTCGAGTCCGAAAACTTTTGCCCAATTTCAAATTCCCTGGATTTCCATGTCTTTGCGTATTAATCCGAGCGCCAAAAATGAGAGCTAAATTTTTAAAAATGCAAAAAAATCTCGAAAATATAAGGCGTAAAAAAGTCTAATGAGCTCATAATGGACTGGCAGATTTGCGCGAAACATAATAGACACTTATCGAGAAAAAAGAATAGCTGGATTAAGAAAAAATGGACACATACTGTGTCATGACCGTTCGAAACAATACAATGTCTAGGCTAATCGTATAAATCGGGATTAGAAGGTGAGAGTATTACAAGATGAGTAAAAAAAGTGCATTTTTGGGGATCGAAAAAATTTTTGGAACCGGGAAATTCTTTACTAAAAATGGTAATTCTATGCGGGAAATCGATTGTGCGCATTCCCGAAACATGAAAATGCTTTCTTGACCCTGATTCAGGGAATGGGTTCGGTGTATTGACACGAAAATCGATAAAAAATTTCTTTTTTATGTTACTCGCCCTGTAGAAAAAAGATTTAGGCAAAAACGCAAATTTTTAGAAAAAATTTTTGATAATTGCGTGTGAAGTTAGTGATTTTTGAAAGAATCTGTGTATTACAACGAAAACATGAACACAGTGAAAATTCGTCCCTGAATCAATAAAAGTTGTGTATTGACGCGA
>JAQGCP010000887.1:0-14292 GCA_034699885.1 Acrobeloides thornei | reverse complement strand
ACGTCAATCGAAGTCCGAGAAGCCCTACGACAAGATTATTTTAGGCTATTTCCATTTGTTAATGGAACTTCTTCAGTTTCATTGACAACAGTAGTTCCTGCACCTCCTATTATAAGAGTGAATTTGGATGTGTAGTTGAAATTTTGGTGCTGTTGTATCTTAAATTTTAACTTTTTTATTGAGTTTGATTTCATTATCTTGCTACGCTAAAAATATTAAAAAATCACTATTTTTTAAGAATAACTTTAACTCAAAAAACTCCTGCCCTAACATACCAAACCCAATATACCAAAATGTTCCTGGGAATCTGGGCTATTCACGACAGGCTACATATTTTGTGACAACCACTTTGGCTGAAAACCCTCGTAACCGGGTCAACAATGCCGATCTTTGCCAAAAACGCGGTCAAAAAACCGAGGCATGCTCAAAGATTGGAGTATAACTTTAAATTGAAGCGAAAACTTGCTATAGATGTCAATATAGAATCTGTAGCGCAGATCACCAGCTTTCACGTGAGTGGTCAACGAGCTCTCAATTCAATTCCTACGCTGAGTTATAGTCAAAACAAAGTAAATATGCACTTTTTATGGTATAACTAAAAAAATGATGCCACAGACACCCAATCCTTGGCTCAATTTTTCCATTTTTATTTTTCCTACTAACAACATTAGATCTTTCATTTGCAACCAAGGTAACAGTCGGTCCTCCGGGCTGTTAAGTAAAACAATTTACGTACAACGTAGGTGTTATTTAATCAGACACAAACTTCATTATGATTTATCGAGGATACAATTTTAAAACATAAGACGACAAGATTTGTACAAATAATCAAATTGCTAACATTTTTCGCACAACTTATTACTTTAACCACAAAATATGGTAAAATTGGTTCAAATTTTCACTGTTATAACCCAGGTTTTTACTGCCTATAACCTCGTTATAACTATACCTCTGTATGTTCTTACAATCGTTAGCGTATTTAAAAGAAGAAAAATTTCTCCGTTTGATTCTCCCTATTTTATTATGTTTTTTATTCTTGGAGTAGCTGATATTTTGTAATTTTTTATGATTTCTTATTTATATAGCAATTTTGATTTTAGAGCATATATTTTATATATCTCTAGAAAGCTTACTTATTGGGGTTATGTTCTTTCAATATTTCTACCATTTGGTATAAATAATTCCTATGCTAGATTGATCAGCTATTTTGGTTGGCTTTTGCGTAAGCTTTCATGATGGGGATTTTTAGATTGATGAACTGGAAACCGAGCGCCTTAGGCGCTCCAGCTCGGTCTCGTTTTCGAGCGGCGCTCTCGACCGTCAATCTTAAACGGAGCTTACGAGCGTTGCTTCCGAACGTTACTCCCGAGCGACGCTTCTGAGCAGTGGTGTTTAGAGGGTTAACCATTTAAAGACTGATGTTATCCCAATTGAATGAGCTCCATAAACTTCTTGAATCTCTCAAAATGCAACATCTCCCTTAATTTCGTTGTTCTTATCAAAAAGCCATAAAAGACAATGGAAAACGAATGCTTTTTCACTGTTTTTTCTTCCATTATAGACGCTTTGATATAAAAAATTATGTTCGAAATAATGCAAAAGCAAAAAAAATTCAAAACTCAAATTTAGAAGAGTTAATTTATCAAGATTTCAAGATTAAACAGAATTTTTGTCTCAATAAGGGTCATGAAAGCATTTTTATGCATCGAAAAGGCGCGCAATCGATTCCCCGCCTAGAAAAACCCCTAGATAGCGGTTTTCCGGCATAACTCAAATGTTAGTCCATTTTCGCTTCAATACATCATCTCCTTTCCTGAATCAGAGAAGCATTTTCACGCTTCTTGAATGCGCTCAATCGATTCCTCGCATAAAATTGCCCCTATAGGCGTTTACAGTCAAGGTTTCCTAGTGTCAAGGTTTCCCAATAATGTCAAGATTTCCCAATATGTCAAGGTTTCCTAACAGTGTTAAGGCCTTAGGCTTAGGTCTTAGTCTTAGTCTTAGTCTTAGTCTTAGCCTTAGCCTTAGGCTTTAGCCTTAGCCTTAGCCTTAGCCTTAGCCTTAGGCCTTAGGCCTTTGTCTTAGGCCTTAGCTTTAAGCCTAAGACCTAAGCTTGACCCTCGGGAAACCTTGATATATTTGAGAAACCTTGACTGGAAAACCTTGACCGGGAAACCTTGTCCTTTGGGAATCCTTGTCGCAATACCTATAGGGGTCATTTTTAGAAAAAATTTTCAGGTCTAAAATTCATATAAAAAGTCTTAAAACTTTTAGATCAGCCCAATATAAGAAGATGACAAAAAAATAAAAATAATTTTTTAGACTATTTACAATATCTTCTCAGTCTTAGCATTCAATTTAATCGATTTTGTTTTATAATGTTTCCTATATGGAGCATAATGGTAAAAATTGTTGGCGTCTTTTCTTCTCCTCTATATACACATCCAACACAAAATACTTTTCAGCTATACTCTGCTTCCTGAGGAGCGTACAAAAAGTGGGCATGAATGGCGCATCAATTGGTCACTTACACGAGCGATGAAAAGTTCGAGTCACGCTCAGATTCTCCTTTTAATGTTCTCCATTGTCAGACCAACCAAGCACCTGAGGAAAAATTTCTCAATTAAAAATGACCTTAAAACCGTAAACATCCCTTAACAATCACCCGGCGGAAAAATTCTTATTAAAAAATGATCTCACATTCAGAAACAATCCCCTCAACCATCTCAAACCTTGGTTTTGGAGCACTAATAAAAAACCTATGGTCCCACTTACGTCTAATATTTTTGAACTATATTTATTTTTTTAAAGAACAGATGCATTTTTGAACCCGATGGTCAAGTGGTCCAAGGCGCAGCCCGTCCGATCTGGCAAGTTAAGCTACGTTGGGCTCGCAGGTTCGATCCCACTAGGTCAAAAATTTTGATTTTCAAAAAAATTCTTTTACAAAAAATAGAGCAAACAGCAAACAGTTTTTGCTCCATTTGTTGTAAAAGAAATTTTTTTAAATCAAGATTTTGCCCTAGTGGGATCGAACCTGCGGACCCATCGTTGCTTAACTTACCAGATCGACGGGTGGTGCCTAGGAACACTTGGCTATCGCCCCAGACTTTTTTCCCATTGGCGGCGTAAACGGACTTGATAAAAAATTCCAAAGGCAATAAGTTAAAAAAATTGGACGAAAGTGGGCCTAGAACTTTTCATCGGTAGTGCGTAAATGACCAATTGCCCTGCTTCAGGCGCGCTCACTTTTTTGTACGCTCGGAGGGAAAAAGAGTACCTTCTTGAAATAGTCTTTCTCTGTTATTTCAGAAATGTTGAGAAAAGTTAACATTTTTTAACTTTTTCTTACCTGCACTCATCATTTACCAGTAGGGGGATACTCTGGACCCTCAGAATGGATGGATGAATGGCCTTTCAGGGGGGTACTGTACCCCCTGGTAATCTATGCCTGCACTTTTCCATTTAAAAATCGTATATTTTAAGCACTTTACTCCGAGAAAAACATACATTTATATGGCACTTATTGCTATGATATGCATAGTTGGTTGCATACCCATATTATTTCTTGAAGGTGTTATAATGCAAACAACTTTAGTGATTGATGGAGAAAATGTCACAAAATTTCTTGGACCAAGTACCAAAGATTTTAATCAGGCTGTAAGAATTTGTGAGAATCATTTTAAAAACATCGATTTTAGACTATTTTAAACAACATCGCAAAAGGACTATGTTATGCAAATATAATATTTTGCTTAATTTTGTATCCAACAATGATTGTCCGTTTGAAAAATTTGAGAAAACTTTCCAATATTTTCAACGATAATAATGCCTCATTCGAATTAAGGCTGTTTTATTGTGCTTTCGTACTATTTTTGAATAACATTATGGGTGCTACTTACTTATTTTTCAGGTGAATAAAGCATTTGTTGTAGCACAAAAAAGAAATCCCTCCTCCACTTTTTGAAAAACATATTTCTAAACTTAATGTTTTTTATAGAGAATTTTTCTCCAACAACCCTAGCGTAGGCCGATCAATCGAATGGACTCTTTACATTTATCTTGACTTTTTCGACATCAACAATCTTTATTGCACTATAATAACGTCAATCGAAGTCCGAGAAGCCCTACGACAAGATTATTTTAGGCTATTTCCATTTGTTAATGGAACTTCTTCAGTCTCAACAGTAGTTCCTGCATCTCCTATTATAAGAGTGAATTTGGATGTGTAGTTGAACTTTTGGTGCTGTTGTATCTTAAATTTTAAGCTTTCGTTGTAATACACAAAATTTCAAAAATCGTCAACTTCACACGCAATTATCTCAAAAACTACAACGATTCAGAACATGCCGTAAAAACAAAAAATGCTCCATTTTTAATCAACTTTCTGAATATATACAAAAATGGCAGCTTTTTTCCTACCGGACTGGTCCTTTAAATAAAAAATTGTTGTTTCTTTAAACTTTTAGTGTAAATTGTCTCTTTCCTATTTTATTTTCACTTTTCCTTTACAAGTTCAAACATCTTTTTTCATTTCCCTGTTCGTTGATTATTAAGGTTTATTTATGGTTTCCTTCTATAATAGGAATTCTATCAAGTCATTTTCACTTTTCTGGAAGACTTGTTTAAAATTTGGCGAATTTGTTGATTTCTTAGGAGACTAAATTTTAAAATAAAATTGTATACAAAATCACATAAACAGTTTTATTTAATATCATTTTTCTATCACTTTTATTTTGCTAAAAAAATACTCGATGTACAAAAAATGTGTCACAATTTGAAAACAAAACTGTGTCGTGTATTGGTGATGCGAATTAAGGTCAAGCAACATAGATCGCATATCAGCCCTAGTAGTGCCAGCTGAAATTCGGTTATAAAATTAAAGTTAAACATAATTTTCGTACTGTTATCTCCAGTAGTAAGGGGTCATCTGAATATTACGTAATCAACTTTTTGGTGGTTTACCCCCACCCCACCCAACGTAATCATCACAAATGCACTAACGCAATTAATTTTTATGAGGAAGGCCGACCCCCCCCCCCCTCCAACATGATTACGTAATATCTGGATGACCCCTAAGGATAATAACCCCAGTAACGACGATAGTATGTATTATATTATAGCAAAACGGCGATAATCATAATATCGATAACCACCCCAGCCAGGCCCGTACGCACATTGAGGTCCCTCAAACCCAAGGAAGGCTGAAAAAACATAAGAGTCTCCCTCACGTTTTTGTCCGAAATTTTTTTTAAAAACTTCAAAAATCCTAATGGTTCCCCATTATGATTTTTCCCATTTTTCACCAAAAATCAAAAATTTGCTACTTTTCACCAAAAATTCATTTTCTGAGTATATTTCAGATTAAAAACAAGCATGTCTCAAAAAATTTTCTCATACAGCGCTGGTTTTTTACCTTAACTCAAGTGTTTCACCAAAATTGTCCTAAATTCCCATATTTCAATAACAAAAAAAGTCCCAAATTTAACTTGTTTTTTACCAAGAATCATAATTTTCTGAGCATTTTCGCGCGTAAACAAACCAACCCAACAAAAATATCTTTACTATACAAGCAAATTTTGTTGTTTACTACTTAAAATGTTCCTGGTATCTTTTTACATTAACTCATGATCAGATCAAGTGATTCAAAAATGTTTTGTTTTCGATTAAAATTATTCTTATTTTGCGTTTTTTAGCCAAATTTGCAAATGATTAGTGACCGTGCCTAATGTTTAAAATTAAACTTGTTTTAAGTTGCTATTCGTAGTCTTATTTTTGCAGGTTATATTTGTTTGACCCAAATGATGTTTATCATGAAATAAAACACGTGCAAGTGGTAATGTGCAATTTTGAAAAACAAGATTGAAAATTTATTTGATTTTTTGGTCATCATTTACAATACCGGGAGGCCGAGCGCTAACGAGCTCGAAAGGGAGAAGAAAGTGAATGTGGAATTCTCCAAGCGATTTACACATCCACTTCTCCCGAGCACCTTCCTCATTCACCTCGTCTTCCTCTTACAAACGCATTCGAAAAAAGAACTTTTTGAAAAAGTATATATGTATTACTTTTTTCTTCGATTTCGATTCGACCCTTGCAGTCAAAATCAAAAAATTCTTATAGATTCGAGTTCCCGGTACTAGACTTTTGGCAAAATTCCTTCGGATTCATGTTCCCAATACCCGAAACCCCTCCCCCCTCCTTCGAGTACCAAAATCAGCCGATTTAGAGAACTTTTTGAAAATCGAATTTTTTCAATTTTTATGCGGGTAAACTCCTAATTGATCACGACTTTGGGACAAAAGGTCGCGGGTTCAATTGTCATTACTGATAAATTATTGTACCTCAAAAAATATGTTATTTTTAAAATGCTATAACTCAAAAATTTCAAATTCTTTTTTCGAGATTTTCTATAGGTAAGTAAAATCGAGTATGCTCTTTCATAATATGAAAAAGTTTGAAAAAATTTTCTAAGGACATGTTTTCCTAAGTTGAAATGTAGCAAGTGAAAATTGGTATACTTAGTGCTTTCGGATTTTCATGTTTTATATACCTGAAAATGTAGAATATTAAAAGTTTTCGGACCCGACCGGGACTCAGGTCCGAAAACTTTTGCCTAATTTAAAAATTTCCTATATTTCCACGTTCTCGACGTGGTTAATCCGAGCTCCACTATTTCCAAAAATGAGTTTAGTAAATGATCTATTGTAATGCACTGTATATGTCACTTTTGATTTTTTTAAAATTAATTTATACATGAAATTGTAAAAAATTACTTTTTTGCTGCCCAAAACTGACATTTGGAGTCCAGTTCAAACGGATCTAAGATAGTTCAAAATGTGTAGTTTAGTTTTAACTAACCTTGAGAAAATTGACATAGATGAGTAATTTTCTAACCGACTTATAGTTTAATTGTCTTTTTATGAATGAAGACCTGATGTTTAAAAGGAAAAAATTAAATCAGCCGGAATTGTCTTAAGCCATCTTGAACTGGTCCAAAATCTCAATAAATTGACAGTCTTGAATATTTTGCATACATCATTATTTCAAGTAATAATAAATTTATTTACAATAAAAAATTACAAATAAAAGTCATGAAATCTTTATATCTTTGGTATGATTTAGCCTCCATAAAACACAAAAAATATTGATGATATTTTAGACCATAGAAGCCTTTCTAACGTCCCCAGCCCCACATGCCCTAAAAAATTAAATTTTATATAAAAAGTTAATTATTTGAAACTTACCCAAGGTCTGTAGCCCCATCCACCATAGCCCATACCATATCCCCCATAGCCTCTCCCCCAGCCGCCTCCCCATCCATAGCGTCTTGATCGAGTTCTAAAAATATTATTTTAGGATAAACCTCATTTCAAACCCAAATGCTAAATTTTTTTTCTTAGATGCTGGTAGAGAGTGATCTCGTCCTTATGGCAAGTTAAGCAACTTTGGTGCCGTCAGATTCGATCACTCTAAGGTCAAAACTTGAATTTCGGAAAATTTTTTTGCCTTATTATGACAGAAAAGTTTTTTCAAAAAGTTGGATATTCAAAAGTTTACAAAAATTCCGACCCTATCGGGAATGAAAAGGCATATACGTTCAAAAAAAAGTTTAGCATTTAGGGTTAAAATGGGCTTTAATTAGAACTATATGACATTATTCTAGGAAATGGGGGAGGTAGAGAGGGTAGAAAAAACCAAGTAAGGGAATCATGAAAGAAACCCGAATGATAGTATAGGGATTTACATTCAGGAAAGGATATGGGTAGAAAAAATTTACAATTCTTGATTGGATTCTTGATGTTCCAAAGCTTGTATCAGTAAAATCATAGCCAAGACAAAAATAATAGCCAATAAAGCCTTCATTTTTTAGAATTTTTTGATCTCAAAAAATCAATTCTAAAATTCATTTTAAAAACAATTCATGATGATAAATTTCTAATTTGATATGGGTCATCAAACTGTTAAATTAATTAGCAGGTGGCCTTAAAATGACCGATAATGTCACATAATTCCTCTTTTATAGTTGTATCTGACTTGAAGTCAACGACCAAAAACCTTGAAAAGTATCGCTGATCTGTGTTTGGCCTTGGGAAATTTGGCGAAGTAATTTGATGTGTAAATATCAATAAACCGACCTGATTATCTCGTTCTAAAATTAACAGGAAATTTTTGAAACAATTTCTCGAATTCATATCGAACACACTAGAACCATTCAACAAATGAGTTAAATTACGTGAATTTGAGAATATGAAATTTTTTAGATTATTGAGAGGAATTCAACGAATTTAATCAATAATGATTATGGCTATGGATAAAACTTCCAATTTTTATTATTGTTTTTAAAAATTGCAATAAAAATATCTTTCTTCAAGATTAGAAGTGGAGAAAAAATTTCTGGAAAAACCAATCAGCAAAAGTTCAAAAAATCTACTATCCTGACGCACGCTTCGTGCACCAATATTACGCCGATATTACTGATGTCATCTTCGCAAACGTCGACGCTACAGACGTCGATGTTATAGATGCCGACATTGACGTTAGGATCCGCGCTAAACAACGCTAATTGTTGGAAATCGTCAGAAATCAACGCTAATTGGCAACGCTAATTCAGCGCTAAACAACGCTAATTGTCTGAAATTTCTGACGACTACAATGCATTTTCGACAATTAGCGTTGCCTGATTTTCAATGAATTCGTTTATTTTATGCTGCTCTACCAATAATTATTTTATGATGTTTTACCAATCGTTTCAAGAGACACAATTTTATTGAACATCAGACAACGTTAATTGTAGAAAATGCATTTCAGTCGTCAGAAATAATTCCGACGTCGGAAACTTTCGACAATTAACGTTGTTTAGCGCTGAATTTTTCGAAATTTTGCTCAACTACTCTTGAAACTTTTTTCAAGAATATAGAGTTTTATTGTATTATTTGAATGATTAATTTTTTCTTTTTTGGCAATAGTCAACAATTTATACCACACCTTTATTTTTATGCTATTCTTGTGATTGTTGAATATTAAAAAATCGATAAAGTAATATTTTTTTCAACGACTCTAAATAAATTTTTAATAACTCTTAGTGATGCATTGTAATTCAGATACGATTACGACATCCAAATTACGATCAAATCGTAATCGCAATTCTTCGGAAGATCAAAAGCTTCCCCTTATGTTTTTTGCCCAAAATTTTTGAAAATTTAAAAAAAATCATAATGATCTGTCCCATTAAATTTTTCACCAAAAGCGTCCAAAATTATCCATTTTCCAACAAAAATGTCCAAATTTTTCTTTATTTTCATATTTTTTATATAGATTACGAAATTACGACCCCAATTACGATTACGCAGACTTTGGAATCCGTAATTACGATTATGATATTTCAGATTATGACGCATTACTAGTTATTAACTAGAGTTTCTTTTGGTTTCGATTTTTTAGGTTTTTCGGTTATTTTCGGTTTTAGCTTTTCAGTTTCGACTTTATCGGTTTTGATCAATCGGTTCCGGTTTTGGCTGTTCGGTTTCG
Organism: Acrobeloides thornei; assembly: GCA_034699885.1. NCBI lineage: Eukaryota > Metazoa > Nematoda > Chromadorea > Rhabditida > Cephalobidae > Acrobeloides > Acrobeloides thornei. Next base: position 4,761 of record JAQGCP010000887.1, on the reverse strand, counting down.
ACTTTTTTTGGTTTTACATTATTTTTAGTTAGTGTACATGTTTTTTTTACATCCGTTTTTATCGGTTTTGAAGGATCGGTTTCGGTTTTTTTTGTTTTGGGTTAATCGGCTTCGATTTCGACTTTATCGGTTTTGACCAATCTGTTTCGGTTTTGGCTGTTCGGTTTTCAAACGTTCTGTGTCGGTTTCATTTTCGACTTTTTTCGGTTTCGATTTTCAGAAACTCTACTAATAACTCTAATTCTTTATTTATTTGCAAAATTAAGTGCCATAATACACCGCCGTATAAATGGTTTAACACAGCCTGTGAGAAGTTTTGATATTGCGGTAGAAATTTTAAGATCGACAGTTATTAAACAATGCAAATAAATAGCAACGAATTATGTTCTCACTTTGTGCTTAAGTGTTCATTTTATTTGCGCTGAAATGGGAAACTCATACTAGCCGTCTTTCCGATTTCGATTAGAATTTTATGTTGTTGATCTATTTGATGTGATATGTGCTAACTTTTGTGTGCAAAGTGCACACAGCTTTATGTGCTTTTTAGGAATTTATGATGCAAAATGGCTTTCAAATTTTTAAGAATGATGCCAAATTTTGTGAATTCTATTATTCTTTTTATTGTGTTAGAAATTAAAATTGTTTTGAGTCAAGTTAGTTCACTTCAATGTGGTGGTACATCATGTAAGTTAAAAAAATAAAATCTAGAGTTTCTGTTACAACCCGGCGTATGGATAATTTCAAATATCAATAGTTCTTTGACCGCCATGGTATAGTGGTCCGGAGCGCTGCCAAGGAATTCGATATCACCGACACTAGCAAGGGTTCGGTTCCCCTTGCAACAAAACATTTTGCTCTATTTTATTAACGGGCAAATCTATTGTGTTCGATCGGGATCGAAACAGTTTCGAACAATATTTAGCCATTTAATCATTTTTGCCTATTTCAAATGTCATTTATATTCTTATTAACTCTTTTAAACCTACTATCAAGATTCAATTTTCATTAAAAAAATTTACGTAACTTCGTCTTAGGTGTTTTTCATATAACAATTTCACTTTTACTTATACCTATCCACCTTTTAAAAAAATACTACTTTTCAAGCACCCATAAACTTTTAGGTGACGGTGGAAATGCTATATACTATAAAACTTGTTGCGGCACAGATGATGGTTCATGCTGCTCACGGCCTCAAGCATGGTTTATAATAATGCTAGTTTTGATAACCTTAGTAATAATTTTGTCAATAGGCGCAATGTTCTTTATTAGACGAAGTATGATAAAGCGTCGTGAAGATCAGCGTAATGAAATTACGACATATGATAATTCGTATAGTAATGCATGCCATCGTGAACGTAACGAAATTTCATATAGCGATTCATTTCGATCAGAGGAAATACATTTTCACAACAATGCAGCTCCGCCACCTTCCCGAGCCTATGAATATAGATATTAGGTACTAATAAAAATGATCAAAACATATCAAGAAAGGAAATGATCTGATGTATTTATGAACCATGCTTAAACCAATTTTTCCCTCATAATAGCATGAATTTCCTAAATCTCAAATGGATGTCGCATAACTCGCATAACAACAATTGGCATAAATCACAACTCGCACGAGCCTCAACCAGGGATGTAAATGTGTATTACACGATGCGTTTTTAACGTGTATATCAGGGGGCGAAAAGGTGCCATCACCCACTATCACCCAGCATGGCATCACCCACAATCACCCATCACCCACTGGGTAATTGCACCCAAAATCATTCAATTGCACCAAAAAGCTCAGGAAACCCGAGAAAATACAATTTTCTCGGGTTTCCTGAGAAAATTCATCAACCCATCACCCAGTGGATGGCATCACCCATTGGGCGTTCACCTAAAATTTTCACTATCACCCCATCATCACCCGATGGGTGATGAGTGATTTGGGTGATGCTACCCACTGGATGATAGGTGGATGATTTTTGAGTGCTATCACCCATTTTTTCGCCCCCTGGTACGTGTATTTTTGTACAGATAGCGTTTTACAAAATTTCCTTTACAGTAGCTTGATTATTAAGAAAAGCTAAAAATATTCCAATTTTACTACACAAAAAGTCGAAATTTTAGTGTACGTATAGTACACGATTCGTTCGTGTACGTGTACTACACTTACACGAATGGCAAAAATTTAACATGTACGTGTAGTACACGTACACGTTTGCGCCTTACCAATCGTGTACGTGTACACGTTTAATTTATCAAACCCGAACGTATAGTAATAGTTTAACGAGTACGTTTCAAATATGTACTGCACGTACATGTTTGATGACGTGTGTACGTGTATGTGTACTACACGTACACGAATGGCAAAAATTTAACGTGTACCACACGTACACGACAATCTATCATGTACGTGTAGTGCACGTACACATTAAATTTTTGCCATTCGTGTACGTGTAATCTACATACACAAAAACCGTACACGTTTACATCCCTGGCCTCAACTTGCATAAAGCCTCAACTCATATGAAACCTTAACTCGGATAAAATCTTAAATAGCTAAATCTCAACCCGCATACGCGAGTTGAGGATTTATGCGAGTTGGTTTTTATGCCAGTCAGCATTTATGCTAGTTGAGGTTTATGCGAGTTGCCATTTATGCGAGTTAGGTGACATCCCCTCCAATTGCTTCTTTCATTCCTATGTTAGTTTTGGCGTTATTTATTATTATTTCTGTCATGGTGCATCAATTTTGTCTAACTGTCAAATAAAACTGTGTAAGGGTGCATTATAACAATCACGATTTTAGGCGATGGTGGAAACGCTGTATATTACTATGACTGTTGTGAAGACTATCATACTCAATGCTGCGTTAGAATCCAAATATGGTTTATTATATTCATCATTTTAATTATAATTAGTGTAATATTTATATTACTTTTTATATTTATAGTCCGAAAAAGATTGAAAAATCAATATTAACTTGATCATGTAATTTTGTATTGTATTCTCTTTGTAGTTTATAATAAAGACGCCTCTCGAAAATTTAAACTATTTGAAATCAGATGGATTTAAACGTGTTCTTCAAGTAAAATTAACTGATAACAATAAGCCTCTTGTGGGCTTTGCCTTGCCATACAAAAACTAATAAATGCCATTGTTACAAAAAATTTCTGAAAATGATGAAGTTAAGCATATTTTACTTTTTATTAAATTTAGTTCTCTGTTCAGAGGCTATAATAAGGCAAGTATAAAGTTCAACCTTTTATAAAAAAATTGAATCTACTTCGGCTCTTATATCCTATTGAACGTGGTTTAAATCGAAAAATTTTATTTTTTGAAATTTTCTCAAAAATGACTCTATTAGGGGTAATTTTATGCGGGAAACAGATTGGCAATCAGTGTTATTCCCTGTACACATGAGTACACATGTGTGCACATTGTGTATACATGAGTACACATGTGTGCACATTGTGTATACATGAGTACACAATATAATAAGAAAAATTTACAACTAAATTTCCACAATAAAAGAATTTACAACGAAAAAGTACAACGAAAGGGTTAACTACAAATTTTTCAAAACAAAATTGGTATCCCAATCAGCGTTTTTCTGTGACACATGTGTTTGTGTACATATGTGTTGTGTACACACGAGCGAAACCGTCGTAGGCATTGAATTTGAATTTGTTTCCTTTATAGATTTGTTATTTACAACAAAAGAAAAGTTTGGGTCGATGTGTTCAACTCACGAGTACTCATGTGTACACAACATAGTGTGTACACATGTGTACACTCTGTGTTGTGTACACATGAGTACTCATGAGTTGAACATATTGACCCAAAATTTTCTTTTTTCGTGAATAATAAATCTATAAAAGAAATAAATTCAAATTTAATTCCTACGACGATTTCGTCCGTGTGTACACAACATATGTGTACACGGGACAACACTACTCTCGACTATTTCTTTTACCAATTCCTAAATTTAAATTTTTGTGTGTGGAAAATCTACACAAATAAATAAATAAATACTAGCCCGAATTCGCACATGTTGGCGCATCTAACATAAAATAGCCAAATTTTGTTTTATGCTGTTATGAGGAATTTTTTAGAAAAGAAAAATTAGTACACAATCGCCAAGATTTGAATCTCCGTTTTATTTCACAAGAAAAGTATGCATTTTAGAAAAAAATTAACATAAATTACACAAACGCCTTGATTTTATTTTCCATTCCATTCGACAATTAAAATCATATTTCGTTAAAGGAGAAAAGTAACAAAAAAAGAAAGAGTGATTTTGTGGATTCGCACCATGGAATCGACAGATCTAGCTAAGAGGAGTCATTCACATATTACGTCAGCATTTTCGGAAAGTTGAAAATGCTCTGGGTTTTTCCTGAAGGAATTTCGAAAACCTTTTTTTGAAGAGCCCCTAAACCATACGCATTTTAGGATGATTTCGCATGATTTTACCCCTAATAGGGTCATTTTTACGAGGAAATTTTTCTCCCCAAATGGTAGCAAAATGCGCCCCCTTTAAGCCTTTAGGGTTTCTGAGATATGACCATTTGCCTAACATCCATGTTTCAACATATTCCAAAGTTCAGAGACCACTAGCTCAAAATTTTGTAAGTGTAATTTTTTATTTTGGCATAATCGTAATTATATAGCTGGAAAAAGTACAGGGTGAATCTTTCAAGTGTCACGGGTTTGTAACGACTATATCTCGAGCTAGGAAAATGCATTTTTCATGCGGTTTTTTGCTACGTG
>JAQGCP010000886.1:0-14295 GCA_034699885.1 Acrobeloides thornei | reverse complement strand
AAACAAATGCTTGTTGCACCTAAAATTGTTCAATTTTACGATTTTTAACAAAAATAGAGCTGTCGAAAAAATTCAAAGTGATAGTTTAGTGGCAAATCTTTTGCTTTTTATTTTTCATAGCCCAAGTTCGTATTCCATGCTAGTGATGCTCAAAGATGCAAAAAGTGGCAAGCCTTGTCACCGATCTCAAAAATACAAATGTTGGGCACGATATAATTTCTTCGTGGTAACAATGGTGATACATTTGTTACCTTTATCACCACGTCAAATTATACCGTGACCAAAATTCTCAGTTGACAAGCTTGAGTCAATTTGTCCGAATTGTGGGCTGTCGCGACAGACTCCAACTTTGTCACGACAGCTGCAAGAAAAGATCACGTTCGGATTGTCGTAACAGCCGTCGTAACCGGGTACGACAATCCGGATACGTCATAAAAGTCAATCCGGACGCGATCTTTTCTTGTAGCTGTCGTGACAAAGTTGGAGTCTGTCGCGACAGCCCACAATCAGGACGAAATCCGCCCGGATAGCGTCCGGGTTGTAGGCTGTCGCGACAGACTCCAATCTTGTCACGATAGCTGCAAGAAAAGATTGCGTCCGGATTGTCGTAATAGCCGTCGTAACCGGGTATGAAAATCTGGATGCGTCGTAACAGCCGGTGATCTTTTCTTGAGCTGTCGTGACAAAATTGGAGTCTGTCAGCTCACAATCCGGACACGTCGTAACGTTGTTACGACAATCTGGTCGCTATCCGTGGCGACCCTAATAAACACTCAAAAAATTTACTATCACATACTGTCCTAACTGCAAAAACTTTTGGATACGAACTTGTGGTATGCAAAATAAAAAACTAGCACACTGCCACTCAACTACCATTTTGTGCGTTTTAGATTGTTTGCATGTTTAAAATTTTTCCTTACCTTCGGATGAAGATAACATCCCTCACAAAAAGGCATTATAACATAAGCACAGAAGAAAGGCAGCCAGCAAAAAGTGAAAACAAAAATTATTACAGCGATTGTTTTGGCGGCTCGCTTTTCTTTAGCCACGGAGATTTTTTCTTTTTTCTTGATCAGTTCTGTTGTAAACTAGAAAAATTTTTCAAATTAAAATTTTAAGAAAAAATAAGTATAATTGAAAATTTAAAAAATTAATTTTTGTAAAAAAATAATGGTAAGATGCAAAAACTTATGGAGGTGCGGGGAATTGAACCCCGGGTCTCTCGCATGCAAAGCGAGCGCTCTACCACTGAGCTACACCCCCAACAAATCTTTGTTTCATAAATTTTTATCCATCAAAATGCATTTTTTATTTACAAAATTTAAATTTTGTCAAAATTTTGAGTTTTTTTGTTAAATTTTTACCTTTTCATTACTGTTTCCATTTTTGGTTTGCAAGGTTGCAAGAGTGACAGTGGCAATTTTGGTTTCTTCATCCGAACCTTTGCTGTCAGAACCAGCACTTACGGTGCTCTAAAAATTATAAAAATTGAGGAGCTACTACACAATAGGGGGACCACCCACGTGAAAAAATTTTCAAAAATTTTTTTTCGAAATGACCCCTCTAGGGGTAAAAACATGCGGGGAATACGAATTTGACATTTTCGAAGCGAAGAAATGTTTCCCTAATTCAGGGAAGGCCTAAGTATTGAAGCAAAAAGTCGCAAAAATCGCATTCTTGCGACTTTTCGCTTAAATACACAGGCCTTCCCTGGATCAGGGGAGCGTTTTTCGCTTTGAAAATATCAAATTCAGATTCTCGCATGTTTTTGACCTAGGGGGTAATTTCCAGAAAACTTTTCTATTTGGGTGCCCCCTTTTGTTTAGTAGCTCCAAAATTGAATTTTTGTTTTAAAAAATCAAAAAATTTCTTACCGTGACTCCATTAATACCATCTTTGGCTATGAGTGGAGCTCGTTCGACAAGAAATTTGAGAGAATCTTTTCGATCTAATGGCATGCTTCGAATTTTTGACGTTCTACTTTTGCTGATATTTTTTGAAGGTGGAGGTTGTTCGATTCGCATCATGGCACTTCTTCCTTAAAAAATTAATTTGTTAAAAAATTAATTTTTTGTGCTCGGGGTCTTACTTTGTTGATTTTTCCTTATTCGATTTCTTGCCGCGAGAAAAATTTTCACATAAATTACAACCATTACTATAAGAGGTAGAAAAAATGAGCCACTGGCAGAAAAGACGACAAAAGCTTTTTCATCAGTCAGCTCGCAGTGATCTAGTAATTGTTGAGATGTATAGTCATTCCATCCGAAGAGGGGTGGAATCGAGATCATAGCACTTAAAATCCAGACCTAAAAATATAAAAAAAATCGATTTTTTAAATTTTTTGCTCCAAATGGCATGCTTCAAATTTTTGACGTTCTAGGAGTCCTGATATATAGAATGAATTTTTGAAAAAATTGTATTTTTCGACCAAAATTTGATATTTTTTGCATTCATGTCATGAATTTTTGAACAAAAAATTGTGAAAATTTAAAAAAACTTTGGAGCTATTACACAATAGAGGGAGCCACGTGAAAATTTTTTCTGAAAATGACCCCTCTAGGGGTGAAAACATACGGGGAATCCGAATTTGGCATGTTCGAAGCGAAAAAATGTTCCCTCATTCAAGAAAGGCGTATTGTGTATTGAAGCGAAAAGTCTTTAGGCAAAATTTGCATTTTTATCGTTTTTTCGCTTCAATACGCCTTCCTTATATCAGAAAAGCGTTTTTCGTTTTGAAAATGTCAAATTCAGATTCCCTGCATGTTTTTAGGATCGGCACAGGTTTGCACATTCTATCGTACGACGGCCCCACAGGCTATCGTACGATCGTAAAATTAACGTAAAAGTACGATGAAATCGCGACAAGCTGTCGTACGATCGTACGACGCAGTACGATGGCATCGTACGAAATTTCGTCGTACTCGTACGATAGCTTGTGACTATTTCGTCCGTCGTACGAGTGTATTTTACACTCGTACGATAACTTGTGCCGACCCTTACCCTTAGAAGGGTCATTTCCAGAAAAAAATTTTCACGTGGGTGGCCCCCTATTGTGTAATAGCTCTGAACTTCTTTATGTTTGACACCATGATAGTTTTTTCCATTTTGCAAAATTACAAAAAAACATTTTCCAAAAAACTGCACATTTTTTAAAATTTTAAAAATTACCAATATTATCACAATTATGACAAATCTTAATGTTCTTTTTTGAGCATAATTTATGGGGTCTAAAAATTGATTTTTTACAATTTAAAAAAATTTTTTACCATGTATAGCCCAATATCTATCTATGGCTATAGCACATAAATTTAAAATCGAAGAAGTGCATAACAAAATATCGGCAGTCGTAAAAATTTGGCACATTATGACACCCAATAGCCATCGACCGTCTAAAATTTTTGATTTAATGGAGCTTACTAAGAAGTCCAGTTTTTTAGTTCGCTCCTAAATTTCGAGAATTTTCACAAACCTTGACTTAGCCATAAGTTTTTTATGGAGACTCACTAGGGGTCACAAGAAAAAAATTTTCTAAAATTTTTTCTGCAAATGGCCCCTCTAGAGGTAAAAACATGCGAGGGAATCCGAATTTGACATTTTCGAAGCGAAAAACACTTTCCTGATTCAGGGAAGGCCTGTGAATTGAAGCGAAAAGTCTAAAAACCGCATTTTTTGCGACTTTTCGCTTCAATACACAAGTCTTCCCTGAACGAGGGAAGCATTTTTCGCTTCAATAATAGGTCTTTCCTATTTCAGGGGAGCATTTTTTGCTTCAAAATGTCAAAGTCGAATTCCCCGCATGTTTTTATCCCTAGAGGTGCATTTCCAGAAAAAAATTTTCAAAATTTTTTCACATTGGTTCCCCCTATTGTGTAGTAGCTCCAAATTTTTCACATTTTTTATATGGCCTTCTTTCTCTGAAGGAACGCTAATTTTCAAGTTTGTCTCTAAATTTCGAGAATTTTCGCCTCTAAAACTTCAAACTTGTGTTACTAATTAGTTTCGTTTTCTTCCCATAGGGGTATTGAAAAACTGCTACCCTATAAAAAACTCCCATCCCGAAGTTTTTATGGCCCATAAATTGGGTCCCTTGTGATCTGGTCAATGAATTTTTCCTTAAACGGGAAATTTCATCGTGGTGATAAAAGGTTCAATAAAACAGATAGCAGTTTAAAGAACTTTGTGTGTTTATTTCAAGGATGATGCACAAAAAGAAAGTGCAAAAGCTTTTACGAAATTTGTTTAAAAACAAAATTTTCGATCTCACCGGGGTTGAAATTAAAAATATTGGAATCTTCACTGGTACTCTTAAAGGAGGGGGGCCCAAAATGATGAAAACATTTTTTCGTCTGTTTTTTATCTGAAAATGACCTCCTATGGAGGTAATTTTATACAGAAAATCCATTAAGAGCATTCCTGAGGCATGAAACTCTTTTCCTATGAGGCTCAAAATTGCATATGAGTTGAAAATCAGGTGTACTGTTTCAGCCTTAGTAGGACCTAAGTATAGGTATTTCGGCTTAAACCGGATCTAAGTATAGCTATTTCAACGAAATCTATCCCCAGGTATATCTGTTCAACACAAGCCTACCGTCATTTTAGATCCCTCTCCTTTAAGAGTACCAAAAAATTAGTATTTTTTTCTGAAATTCTAAAATTCTAGAGTGAGTCAAAAGTTGCAATTTTGCGATTTTTGAGCATTTTTTCACAAAAATTTCAATTTTTTAAATTTTCACTAAAATAACTCCATAGGGGGTTTTTCTATCAAGATTGCGCGCATTGCCGAACCTTGGAAACGCTTTTCTGACCCTGAATTGGCCAATTTTCGCTTCAATACACAGATCTCTTCACTGAATCAGGGTCAGGGAAGCGTTTCCAAGATTCGGCCATGAGATCAATCAATTTAAAACCCCTTTAAGATTTTTTTGGTGAAAATTTTTGAAAAATCGCTCGAAAAATCACAAAATTGCCTTATGAAACACCCTGTAGAACTTTAATATCTTTTGCGTTATAGTAATGAAATTGGCAAATGTATTGTCTGGAGGAAAAAGTTTCTATCCGAGTGAACTCGTTATTGTTGTTCCATTTTGCTTTTTTAAATTTTCCCCTCAAATTTGCTTTTCCATGTTTTTTATGAATTTTTTTAAGCTAATTCTTATGAAAATTCTTAGAATCAATCTATTGTGTTTTCTTCACTTTCATCCAAAAACTATGTGGTTCCTTTTTAAATAATTCTTTTGTTAAATTTCCATGAAGAAGAAATTCTTTAAAGTCCACAAATCCTGTGTGTTTGGTCGTCCAATTCCAAGTTCATTTCAATATTTTCAATAAAGCAGTGGGGGGACACTTTCCGCCATAGTTATCTCGATATAACAATACTCAATTATTTAACCAAATTTGTTGAGGCTCTCGTCCACCAGGCTGACACCCATTCAAGCGTTCAGCTCAGCTGCCAATTTGTCCATTTCTTCGCCCACTAACAGCGGCGTGTACACATGTATTGTTTTATGGAGTGGTAGAAAATTTGGTTGGATGAGAATCTGGAACACTCGAGAAAAGATTTTTGAATGAATTTTGAATGTGAAATTTTGTTTATGCACTAAAAGATGAGAAAGATGGGCAAGATTTATCGTGAAGAATAAAAATAAACAAAAAATTTTGAATGAATTATTTAATATTTTTATGTTATGTAGGAGGCAAAAACTATTGAACCAATTTTCCAAAATTAACTATCACGTCAGGCGAAAATTTGCAAAAATGGAAAACCTAACAAGGGACATGTGCGAAGTGAAGCTTGAAGTTTTCAAAAATTCCTATATATTCTGAAAGAGCATACCTGACAACCATACATGGGCAAGCAGGGGGGTACTGGGTCCCAAAATACGAATTGGTCCCTACTGTCGACCAAAAAAACGTCTACAGGCGAAAAAGTCGAAATACGAATTCGTATACGAATTGAAAATACGAAATCGTAGTCAAATACGAATTCGTATATATGTTTTGCCGTCAAAATACGAATTGGTCCACTCATTTTTTCCCCGATACGACGAATTAGGGGGGTACAGTACCCCCCCCCTTGCCCATGTATGGTATATACTAAAAAAACCGTGTCGAAAAAGCTTTACTGGAGCCCAAGAAAAGCTTCTTAACATTTGGAAAAAATGTTCCGGAAAATTATTTCCGTCCCTAATAGATAAATTTACCAGAGTAAAAATTGATTTATCCATATTTCGCTTGATTTATTTAGATTTAGCAGGTAAAATGGATTTATCCAAATTTTTCAATTTTGATAAACGCTGGGGAATTCATGCCCACATCCAATATATTTGCTTTTTGGTGCATTTTTAACTCTAGTCTCTTTGTGAACAGAAGATGTAACAAACCTAATATAATTTCCTTTAGAAGTTAAATTAATTTCCGTTATCCTTCAGAAAATCTAGCTCAACAAATCTGGGATTGAAGTAAACAATGTCAAATTTAATTTTAAAGCATCGATTATTGAGAATGAATTCTTTCCATTTATTTAGTCTATAAAATAATATTTTTTCAATTTACAATTTAAAAATTTGTTATTTTTTTATAACCCGAGAAATACAATTAGATCTTATATAGTGCCTGGAGAATCTCACGATAGGGGGGGGGAGGAATATTTTACCCTCAAAATTAAAACAAATATTATGATCACGTTTATAATCTTTAATTTTTTTTATTTGGTTTTTTTTCATGAAGAGAAAGCTATAACACCCTTAGCTTCCTCTCTCGCTATGATTATGCGTAAGGCTTTCGCGTGTCAGTAAAAATGTAGAGGGGAAGCATGGGCAGTGGTGAAAATATTCCTTAAAAATCTTATGTCAGTAGTAATCGGGCAACTGCCTCCAGAAATCGACAACGGTCGGCAAAACTATAAAATCCCATTTATGTTTTTGCAGTCTATAAGCATTAAAAAATCTCATTTTAATAAATCTGACAATGAGAACAAAATCTGAATTTTGAGACCAGATGGCTCACAATTGTCAGTGATATTGTTCAAAGGCTTCATCCATTAACTAATGTTTACAAAAAATAAATAAAAAACCCCCTCCTCCTCTTGGTGAAATTTTCCGGCCGCTATCTAAAGTGAGTTTTTTTTTATTTACACCGACTCTCTCCCAACTTAAAAAATTTATAATGTCTTATAGAAATTTATGTATTGGGTTGTTCGGAAAGTCTTGCTCATTTTTTTGCTCACGATTTCGACAAACCCGATTTCATTTCAGCACTAATCTTTTGGGACAACTCAATATGTCATTTTTGTAAAAATAAATAGTTTTTAAATTTTACCTTTTACCCCATTTTAAGGAAAATTTTTACCATTTTTCATTTAAATTAATACTCTTTTTCTTGAAAATTTTTAAGAAGAAATCCCCCTTCGCCATGAAATAAAATTATAACCACTCCCTTGACTTATGTCAAGAAATTTTTATAAAATAAGACGCGTTTAATGAGCACTCTATATTCTAAAATAAAATCTTTCCTGAAATGCCGTCACGTAATTTGGGCAATTTTCTTCTTAATAATGCATGCACATCAATTAGAAGAATGTCTAGCTGGAAATTTAGTTTGTGCGATTTTATCCACAAAATGTATTTTCTTATTTTACTTTAATAAATTTTAGACATGGAGTTTTATAATTATTCTATTAACAATAACATTTCTAATGCAAACAAAATGTCTTCAAATATTTCTGCACAGAATCTTGCCTCAAACCACTTGCGTATTACACTATCGATCACACATATATTGCTTGTTTCAATGGGAACAGTTAACTTATTAGTAATATTAGTACTTTTACTTCGTCCTTTAATCAGATCCATAACAAATGTTTATATAATATCCCTCTGTTTGGCCGATTTTATTTATTTAGCTAACTTATGTTTTGTCGTGGCAACACAGTTCAATGATAAATCATGGGCATTTGGCTCATATATATGTACTATTTACCACGGAACGGAAACAACAAGTAAAATATTTTGATAATGCAACTTTTTCAGAGGGCCCCACCAAAAAATAGGAATTATGTGTTTTTTCGAGCAAATTTTTGAAAAAATTTCTCCAAAATAATCCTTTAGGGGAGTTTATTAAAGGGGGTGCCGTTTGAGGCCCTATTTCCGAAAAAATGTTCTCCAAATTGGCTGATTTTTGGCACTTGGGAGTTTTCGAACACGAGAAATCGATTGGCATAAGTCCCGTGTTCCGAAAAATTTTTATGATCTCTATCGGGGCAGTGGTGAAAACATATAACATGTTTTCACCACTGCCTCGATAGGTCACAAAAAATTTTTCGGAACTTGAGGCTTGCGCCAATCGATTTCTCTTGCCCGAAAACCCTCAAGTACCAAAAATCAGCTAATATGGAGAAAAATTTTATTGGAGATATGGCCTCAAACGGTACCCCCTTTAAAAATCGATTATGTGCATGGCCAAACTTTGAAAACTTGTCTTTGATCTTGAATCAGGCCAAAAATTTCAAAAATTTTGTTTTTTGACTGATTCAGAAGGCAGATGAAGCGCTTTTAAGGTTCAGAAATCGCGCAAAAGAATTTTTAGTATAGGAAAACACCCTATAGGATTATTTTAGGAGCAAATAAAAAGTTTTTCTTAACTTGACTAAAAATTCAAAAAAATTTTTGGAATTGACTATGCTTTACTTGACATATGCACATCCTTACAAGGGAACACCCCAAGTGTCAGTATGAAACCTAAAACCGGGCTAAAAGTGCTATCCATACTCGACTTTCAATTAAAAATGACAGCAATTTTTTCGCATGAGGACATTCCAAAAATGCCTTATATGGCCATTATAAAAGCTTTTAGAGCCCTATTCCAGAAAGCAATTTTCCTTTAACTTAAAATTAAAAAACAACTATACTTTTCTATAAATTATAGGTGAAAAACCGATTACCACCATTATTGTTTTTGGACTCTACTCGACTAAAAAAATCGACTTTTGGTCTTTCTAGAAACTTTTGGTTAATATTTCCGTTTGTTTCTTGTCAAAAATCAGCGCCACATGCGCGAAAATTTTTTTGAAAATGGGGTTTTTTAAGTTTAAAATGCTCAGAAAAAGCGATTTAAAAAAATCCGACTTTCAAATGATTATTACCTCGGCGAAAAATCTCGATTCGAGACTCTCATTTTCGAGATTGAGATTGCTCGAGATCTCGAAAACACTAAAAATGCCCAATTTCGAGATCAAAATCTTCGAAAGTCTCAATTTGAGATCTCGATTTTTGAGATCTCGACAACCCTAGTTAGAGGGAAGACACTGGCTCAGGAGGATGGCCAATTATTTAAGAGCGTGGCTCAGGGGGTATGGATGACCAATAAGGAGTGGGGATAATTTTTTACAAGTTTTCAAAAATTTAATTTTTTTTACTTGCATATTTTGACCACATGCTAAAAAATTGAGTCAAAACTCTATTTTGAGCTAAAAATAGTGTAAAAAGATAATTTCTTATTACAAAATTGGTCAAAAGTAAACTTTTTTTCGTTTTTTTGTCACTCCCTGTACATATATTTTTACATATAGATATTTACATTTTATAGCCTTTGCAAATTTATAGGTAAATACGCTAGTGTTATTTTTGTGGTTCTATTGGCCGCAGATCGTTATCTAGCCATATGTAATTCAACACTTTGTATGAGTTATAGAAACTATAGAATAGCTATTATATCATCATTAATCGCTTGGCTTATTGCTATTATTTTTTCATTACCATTATATTTATTCCCTGAAGTGGTTCGAATGAAAATTCATCGTTTTGATAAAATAAAGACTTTATGTATAGTAAAATGGCCAAGCAGTAACACCGCTAAATGGTTAGTATTATAGGGGAATGGGGGATGTTTTTTTAAATTACAACGGAACAGGGGCGTAATTAGAGGGGTCTAGAAGGCTTCATCTCCATTCACGCCGAAGATAATAAAAATTTTTTTACATAATGATCCCATTTATAATTTTTTCGATTTTCCCGACTATTGGAAGTTCAGCCCCCGTCAAATCCTGCATACGCCCTTGTACTGGGGATGAGGGCCAAAAAGTGTTAACAACTTTTTTGAAAATTGAAATGCTAAAAAATCTTGAAACGCTTTCCTGACCCTAAATCAGCCCAAAAACCTAAAGAAATTGCAAACACCCGATTTTTTGCTGATTAAGGGTCAAGGCGTCCACACATGCTAAGCGTCAACAGTTGAAAACACCATAACTTTTTTCCTGAAGAAATTTCGAAAACTTTTCTTTAGACACCCTTAAAATGAGATATGGTTTAAGGAGTCTGCAAAGAAAATTTTTCGAAATTCCATCAGGAAAAAAGTTATAGAGTTTTCAACTTTTGACGCTGAGTCATGACGCGGGTCATGATGTTGCGTCTTGACGCTGCGCCATGACGCTGAGCATGTATAGACACCTTCAGAGAGCGTTTTCAAGATTTTTCAATGCGCGCAATCGCATAGAAAAAGACCCCATAGGATTATTTTAGAAAAAATTAGAAAAATTTTGTTGGCGCAAATTTGGCCAAAAAATCGCAAATGTATGTTTTTATACACCATATGGATTCGGAATATAGAAAAACTCAATCGTTAACATAATATTTTAGGTACATAACCTTTTCTTCTGTATTAATATTTGTTATTCCACTATTTCTAATAATCTTTTGTTACTACCATATAATTAATAAACTGAGAGAAGCATTAAATAGGAGTAAACGAATGAAGCGTAATTCTGAATCTCGTGCTCCATATCACAAAGTGACGCGAATGGTTTTATGGGTTGTTATATTTCATGTCATATGCTGGTAGGGTCAATTTTTCGTATTCGCGAGAATTTTAAATTTTCGAGTCTAATTTTGAAGAAAAAATATACACTCAAAAATTAACCTCGTAAAATTTCTAAAATTTTCGTTAATGTAAAATTTTAGGTGCCCATTTTGGTTTTTCAACATTATTAGTTCAATTTTTCGATTGCATATTGTTTCACAAATAGACAGGATTATTGTAAATGTAATTCATCTATTTCCATATATAAACTGTGCATTGAATCCGTTTCTATATGTTTGGCACTCTGAAAATTTTCGAACGACATTATGTTCACTGTTCTTCTGTAAAGAATATAAATCTGAAAAAACGTTATATAATGAATTAACAACAAAGAAATTTAGTAATATCAATGTAAATATGAAAACTTCTATTATGCATAACTCGTCGTAAGTTAAATTATGATTCCTGTAAGAGTCGAAACTATTAGGTATAGAATTAAGTATTGACGATTTTTTGTTCCTTAATTTTACTTATCTCGGAATCAGTGTTGTCCCGTGTACACATGTGTTGTATACACACGAGCGAAATCGTCGTAGGAATTGAATTTGAATTTATTTCTTTTATAGATTTGTTATTCATGACAAAAGAAAATTTTGGGTCAATGTGTTCAACTCACGAGTACTCATCTGTACACAACACAGTGTGTATACATGTGTAAACGCATGTTTACACACTGTGTACACATGAGTACTCGTGAGTTGAACACATTTACCCAAAATTTTCTTTTTTCGTGAATAACAAATCTATAAAGGAAATAAATTAAAATTCGATTCCTACGACTATTTCGCTCGTGTATACACAACACGTGTATACATGTTTATTTAGATTAAAAGTGGAACTTATTTATAAAGAAGTGCAAGAAGAAATTAACAATAAATATCAATCTAATGCAAATAGTTCTGGAACATATGATCAAGAGTTGTAAATATAAAAAAATAAATGTGATTTCTGGGTTCAATTGCATAAACAAATGGTTCAGCCCTAACAGCTCCTGTACATTTCTTATATAAACTATTCTATTGGATATTGACGAAAATTAAATATTATAATAACCTTAGCTCATAGCTAGTAGTTTTTTATACCTTAAATTAATTGCATAAATTAGCCAAAGATAGGTATAACTCCACTCTTACTAAACTTTCTATAAGACATTACCGTTTTTCAATTGAAAAAGGAATAAATTCATCGACTTTTTTCAGTTTTCCATTTTCATTCAAAAAACGTTCGGGTGCAAGTTTTTTAAATATTTTTATCTCAACATCTTCTAAGACTACCGAAATTTGTGGTAAAATACCTTTTTTCAAATTTGGAAAAAAGAGTTAGAGGCCATTTTATGCAAATTTTGAGTAAAGATTCGAGTTTTTGTAGACGAATTTTTTCGTGGAAAATGATGTCAAATATCAATATTCGGAGACCCATCTGATTAATACTATAATTTTAAATATCTCTTCGATTTCCATTATTTGTATAGCTTTCTGTTTTGGATGCATCATTTATTTCCCACTTTCTGCTTTATGCACCGTCCTTTTGTTAAAGTCAAGAAATAAAAGTAAAATTGAAATAAATAAAATGCACGAAATGAAATAGGTAAAAAATGAGAAATATGAAATGCAATAATCGAAATAGAAATATGAAATTGAATGAAATAAAGCGTGTTATGCCAAATTAATTTTATTTATAGGATTTAACTGAACATGAATTATTTAATATTATTAATATGTTCAAGTTGACGTTCACTTCGAATTTCTCAATATGGTTTATGTCGATTGGATTTGCGTGAGCCGTTGTGAGAACCACTTTTTGAAGTCAGTTGGGCATATATCAGTTCAATCGATTCTGACATTTCTTCTAGATCTTCTTCATTCCACTCATCGAAAGCGCCAAAAACATCATCGCGCTCGATCCCATCAACAGGCTCATTCAAAAATTTTGTGCACTCATGAAGCAAATCAGCAGGAGCATCCTCGCCATAAGCTCCAAAATCATTGTCATTTGCGTTTCCAACTCGGGCAACATGGTCGCACGATTCGTTGCGTTCAACCGAATCGCTCGAAGTATAGTCTAATAGCGCACACGTAGTCTCACCGGCAATATCATGTTGTTGCAGAAAATCGACTTGCACGCCTCCATTGTGCACAACATGGTCGACCGAACCGTTGCGTTCAACCAAATCGCTCGAAGTATAGTCATGCATAGTATCAGTCCACTCGTAGCCGGGAATATTGGGGATATTGAGACTACTGTAGTCATCACTCGAATCACTGAATCGGGTGTCATCATCTGGTCTTTCCATCGAAAAAAGAGGCGGGTGATTATGGTAAAAATAAACAAATTCGCGAACAAATTGAATGAGAAGAAAAATCGTGTCTTTTTAAACAAAAAAGTAACGCCTTTTTTAGTGATAAGAAAAATCACGCCTTTTTTAGTGATAAGAAAGGGTTAGAATTTTTTCGTGCACCGAAATATTATTTTTGCGCGGAAAATATTTTTTTGCGAGGGCATTTTTTATGCGAAAATATTTTTTTGGGCATAAAAATATTTTTTTTAAGCGATATTCTACAAAGTTGTTCCCCATAAAATTTGGCGGTGAAATGATTACTCGCAACAAAAAAACGATGACCTTGCAGGAAAAAAGTTATAGTCGATTTAATGTAAATTTCAATGAAAAGCTGGATTTATGGCAAAAAACGAAATTTTGAAAGCATGGATGCATTTTCAGCAAAAAGTGATGTTCTACAAAGTTGTTCCCCATAAAATTTGTTATGAAATGACATCTCGCAAAAAAAATTTGACTGTGCAGAAAAAATAATAGTCGATTTAATGTAAATTAAAATGAAATGTCGGATTTTTGGCAAAAACGATTTTTGAAAACTTGGATGCATTTTCAGCAAAAAGTGATGTTCTACAAAGTTGTTCCCCAGAAATACTTGGGCCTTTGTTTTGGCAGCTTTTTGTAGGCTTTTGATTATTTCGGTCATGGTCGTCGTCCTTTGCTGCCTTTTTAATATATTGTACATAGTTTTTATTATCATTGTTCTGTTTTGAAATATATACATTTATTTTGGATAAAATGAAAAAAATGTTAGATAATCGTTATTATATATCTTGGACCAATGGGTGATTCTTGCAGAGAAAAAGTATTAACATTCTAAAGGGCCAAGGAAGTTATAGTCGCAATCATAAAATTCCATCAGAATCGTGTTCCTAATATCCAAAAACCCTCAAGTACAAAGAAGAAGCCGATTTCAAGAACTTTTTGAAAACCCCATACGCCCAATATAAAAGTTGTAGCCCGCATCTTCAGCTGTCCAACGACACTGAGATCATCAAAATTAGATTTAACCATCAAGAGTTAAGCTCAAAATAATAAAATGGAAAAAATACCCTATAAGGTCCCTATAAGACCCAACATTCATAGGGGCCAAAATGGACCTTTTTTAAGTT
>JAQGCP010000885.1:0-14295 GCA_034699885.1 Acrobeloides thornei | reverse complement strand
AAAAAATGCTCCATTTTTCATGATCTTTCCGAATATATCATTTTTTCATATGGTTGTAAATTACTGGACTGGTCCTTCAACAGTAAATTCTGAATTGGTCACACCATAACAATTTGAAGAGATTGAAATTTATTGAACGCCCAATATCTTTTATATTAAACTCACTTTTTTCCCAACTTTATAAAGTTGTATATGCAATTTGCAACCAGCACACGGAAAGCTGTAGGGATTTGTGCAATCACTGTTAGACCAATTAAAATGCAAACATGGTGTATAATCAAGATTTGGATATCGATAAGAATTAAATATTACCAAGTTGGATGAATTGTTGTTTTCGGAAATTACCAACTTTATGTAGGTATCTAAAATTTCAAATCATAATACGAATTTTTGTGTTTAGTTTTATTATTATTATTTGTTCCTCCAGCTTACTGATATCATCCCAATTCTCGTTTGGATCAAAGAATGGGACTAATAAGACTCGCATGTAATTTTCAAAATAAAGATTTGCTGGCACCTTTTGAAAATTGTCTATTAATAGCATTCCTTTTTGTGATGTAGTAATCTAAAATATATTTTTCAACAAAAAAATCAAATATTACTAAATTCCAGTCACTCAGAGGTAAGATTGAAGATTTTTCTCTAGCAATTGTAAAAGTTAATTTTGGATTCTTGGCTTCAGACACATAACATTCAGACGATTCAACTATTGCTTTGCTAGTACAAGCACCACCTTCTGTAGGCATATAGATTTCGGTACGTTTTGCGAATTCCTATGTATAGAAAATTTTTTGCACATTTGGATTCAAAAAAAACGTACATCCATTTCTTTTTTCCATTTCCATATTTTCAACATTCTTTTGGGTTTTCGTTTTGATTCAAAGTGGACATGCTCATTCTGAAAAATAATTAATTTTATCTACAGGACAGCCCCAGAATATGAGATTTTTGTGATTTTTTGGGACAAATTTCCCAAAAAATTGTTTTCAAAGTGACCCTATGGGGGTTTTCTTCGTGGAAATCGATTGAGCACAGATCCTAAAAGCGCTTCCCTGACCCTAAATTCGTTGATTTTCTTAAAAATTCATTGAAAAAGTGCAAAAATCCGATTTTTTCTTGGCGAATTCAGAATCAGGGAAGCGTTTTCAGGATCTGGCAATGTGTGCCTTCAATTTCTTACATAGGAAAGCCCCTAATAGAGTTACTTTGAAAAAAATTTATTGAGAAATTTGATCAAAATAGCAAAAATCTCATTTTTTGGGGCCATCATGTAAAATTTTTAAAGCATACTTTAGTTACAACTGAATTCCATTCCCTATGCCAATCAATAAATTTATCGACATTAGGCTCTTTGAGTAGACCAAGCATATCTGAAAAGATAGGTGAATGGACGGATAGTAATTTTATACTTTTCGCACTTACAATAACAATGAAGAGCCTGTACCGGATAACGATTCCTTCCATTATTTTCAACATTTTTAATCATCCAGAGTATAGAACACGGAATGTCACAGCTGATTGTAAAAAAGGCGTCTTGCCACAGCATTAAAGCTAGCTATAAATTATCATTTATTAAAAAAATTTTTTTACTCACAAGGCAACCGCAAGTTCTTCACTCTCAGATTTTTACAAGACCTATCTAAAAAAACAGGGAAAAAATAGTATATTCAAAATATATAGGGTGGGCCAAAAAAGTGGATTTTGTGATTTTTAGAACCCGAAAATTAATTTTTCTAAGGGTAATTTTATGCTTCTAGGGGTAATTCTATGCGGGGAATCGATTGTACGAATTCCCGAACCAAGGTTGTCGCAAACTCGAACTCGATAAACTCGATTATTTTGAAACTCGATAAACTCGAACTCGAAAAAATAATCGAATTTTCGAGTTTGAAGAAGGAGTCATTCAAATATCACGTGATATGTGAATGACTCCTTCTTTTAATTTTAAAAGAATACTTGTTTTTCATAATTCGAGCGTTTT
Source organism: Acrobeloides thornei (assembly GCA_034699885.1). Taxonomy (NCBI): domain Eukaryota; kingdom Metazoa; phylum Nematoda; class Chromadorea; order Rhabditida; family Cephalobidae; genus Acrobeloides; species Acrobeloides thornei. Next base: position 12,314 of record JAQGCP010000885.1, on the reverse strand, counting down.
TGAATGGCATTGCTAAAATTGACCCAATGAACAGTAAAGAAATGAACAATGTCTCGCTCGATGTCTTGTTGAAATAGGTTGGCATTTTCCTAAGCGGAAGAATTTTTTATAACGAAATGATTTGCTTTAATACTCACTTTGATTAAATTACCAAAATATCTCACTAGAACATGGACCCAGCGCTCAATATAGTCAGCTTCGTACCAAGATACAAGCTGAAAATTCCTGTCACATTTGCCTTCAAACCGACTTAACAATTGCTTCGCTGATTCCATAATCTGTGCCTCCATGAAAATGTCATATTTAGAAAGCAGTAGGTCTTCTGGATGAAGTGCCTTATAGAGATCTTTCAAACATGTATCTGTATGTTCTCGCTCGTTTTTGTTAAGAAGCTCAAGGGTTAAACCAACTTCGTCCCAACTTGTTTGATCATGGCCTCTCGTCGATGACTCCATGTTGCCGTGAGAGGCACAAAAAACAGCGTGAGACCAGTGTAATCAGAATAGGCCTAAACAGCATTATAATTTCAGGGATCACATAAATCATAAATATAAAAAACCTATTCCTATGTTCGTCCGTGTGTATGTGCGTGCGTATGTCCGTAATCGTGGGATCTCGGGAACGGTAAGTCGGATTGACCTGCGATTTTTTAAATAATTAGTATGTAGGGGGTAGGTGTGCAGGATACCAAAAAAAGAATCGGAGACAAAATTTTTTAAAATTTTTTACCCCTTGGGGAAAAAAATCGAATTTTCAAAAAGTTCTCTAAATCGGCTGATTTTTTGCACTCGGGGGTTTTCGACTATGGAGAACATGATGGCGATATTAATTTTTAACAAAATTTTTTGTAAAAATAAAAAAATTAGGGCGTTACCCCCTAAAAACAGAAAAATATGCGAATTACAAACATGGTTCCAAATCGGCTAATTTTTATGCTAGGGGATTTTCGACTACGAGGAACACGTAACGTCGACGTTTGCATCTATAAAATCTGCGTAATATCGGTGCGCAAAGCGTGCGTCGGGCTATTTTTTCTTTAAAATTATTTATTTTTCGCCAAAAATCGGCATTTTCAGCTTAAAAAAGTATTTTTCCAAAAAAATTTTTTGTAAAAAAGCACATGGAAGAACCTTATGATTTTTATCAAACCCTGGGTTGGCCCCGAATCTTTTTTATCCTTTCGGATTAGTGTTCCTCATAGTCGACAACCCCTAGTATAAAAAATTAGCCAATTTGGAGTCTCTTGGTTGGCCTCCCTCCCCTGAAATTCGAATTGCTTTACGCTACTGTCCACAAGATGCTCAAGCAATTCACTCGGACATTGGTATTTCTTCTAATCATGAAAACGGAATTCGGGTTCAGAATTCGAACTCAGAAACTGGATTCAGAATCGGAACCGGAATTCGTATTTAGATTCTAAATACAGAATTGGAACGCTGACAAAAAAATCGACTCATTAGATATTAACACTTTTTCACGGACGTCATCAATATTCAATTAATGTATGATAACAAATTTAATTGATTAGTTATAAATAAACATCTTAAAATTATTATAAACCCGAATAAAATAATTTCAGTCAATTTTAAACTAAGATAACTGAAAAGAAAAGTAAAAAAATTGAATATTCGTGCTTTCGGGACGGAACGGTTTATCAACACAAATGGAGAACCGTGGCCAAGGCCCAAACTGGGGAAACTCTACTCTTATGCTTAAATAATACACATACTCAAGTTTTCTAGAGGTTGAGCTGTCTGGTCAATCTGGAACAAAATGATTGATCCAACAAAAATTGATATAGAGATAGCGTGAAAACATGAGAGAGAGAACATGTGTATTTTTTTTATTCTAGAGATGACCGATGCAAAAATTATATACAGGTGGTGTTTGACGAATTTTTGAAATGTGGAAGCAATAAAAAAACAACCTGTATTGCATAAGTTACCAAGGGAGGAGTACAGTACCCCCCCCCCCCTCACCACTCATCCTCGGACCTTCCGCCTTTATAGATATTCATCTATCCATCATGAGGGTTCGTGTACCCCCCCCCCCTAAACTTGCACCCTTTTGCTTTTTCCGGCGTCATTTTGAGTGTCGACAAGCCTTCCACAGATATAAGTTAAATACATACAATTTTTCTTTGAATGCATTAATTTTTTATCATGTACCTACCCCCTTGTACCCCCTAAAAGGCCATTCATCCATCCATCCTGAGGGACCTATTTATCCCCCAACTGTTAAACTATGCTGTATTGTTTGAACGAAAAATGTAGAAAAATTGATATAGGACAAAAAATCCAACAAAATACCATAATTCCTAAAAAATCTTTCAAATTTATAAATTTCCTGTTTCGGGGCAAAGTTTCCGAGGGTAATTTTATCGATTGCGTGCATTGCCGAGTCGCGAAAATCTTCCCTGGCCTCTAAAAGAAACTAAAAACCTTAACCGAAAAGAAAAGTGAAAAATAAATGAAAAAATAAATACGCATGTTTCGAAACGTAAATGGTTCGTCGTCAAAAATGAAGAAATACAATCAAAATAAAAACTTGCACGGGAAAAATCTCTGTTCTTGTAAATAGTTACACAAACACACCCAATTGTTCTAGGCGTTGAACTGTCCGGCCGATCAAAGTTATTGATTCAACAGAAATTGATATAGAGATAGCGTGAAAAAATGAGAGAGAGAACATGTGTATTTTTTTTATTCTAGAGATGACCGGTGCAAAAATATATATTGTTTTAATGGAAAATAGAAAAAATATGGAAAAAATGATGTCAAAAATCACAAAAATCAAAATCCACATAAATCCATAAAATTCTAAAAATCTTTAAATTCGATAAAATTTACAAAATTATTATAAAAAATGTCCAAAATTTAAACAAAAATATCCCAAAATTTTAAAAATATCTTTAAAATATCATTATCTAAAATACAAAAAAATCTGGACTTCATCATGAAAGCGATTGCAACGTCCATTATTCCAATTTTTCTAAATATGGACCATACATGACCAAGAAGTGGTAATTTTTTTCGACAAAAGACACAACCGTATTTTTCACTAAAAAAGCACACCCTTTGTTTTTTCGCGCCGAGGCACAACCCTCCTTTTTCGGGCAACACAACCATATAGGGAATGGGGTGGGTGTATTAAAGCGAAAGTCAAACATTTTCGGATTTTTATGAGAAAACCGTCGATTCTTAGGTTTTTCTAGGCGGGGAATCGATTGCGCGCATTCCCGAACCTTAAAACGCTTCCTTGACCCTGATTCAAGGAAGAAATTGGTATATTGAAGCGAAAATCAATTTTTTTACGTAAATACGTATCCTTTCCCTAAATTAGGGTCAAGAAAGCGCTTTCACGGTTCGGGAATACGCGCAATCGATTCCCCGCTTAGAAAAACTTAAGAATCGACGGTTTTCTCATAAAAATCTGAAAATGTTATATTTTCGCTTCAATACACCCACCCCATTCCCTGAATCAGGGTCAAGGAAGCGTTTTCATGCTTCGGGAATGCGTGCAATCAATTTTTCGCATAAAATTACCCCTAGGGACGTATTTTTACAAAAAATTTTTTTCGAGATCCTGTTATGATTGTTACCCCTCCTTTAAAGCTGAGAATCTGTGCTACAATTTTTATATAGATATCTATATAAAGCATTTGATTAACAAAAAATTTATACACAAATATTTGAGATATACTCTGATTTTTGACCGAGTTTTGGGCAAAGATTGGCATTTTTGACTCAATTACAAGGGGTTTCAGCTAAAGTGATCTACTCAAAAAGGGAGCTCAGATTCCCAGCAAAATTTTGGTATATTGGGTTTAGTATGTTAGCACAGAAGTTTTTGAGAAGCTAATTTATTCATGAAAAATGGGATTTTTTCAATATTTTTAGCGTAGCAAGATCCTAATACATATGTTAATTTAATTCTTTTTGCCTAAAAATGAGTTATTTTACCGCGTTTGGCAATGGCCAACAATTTCTGATCATTTTTAAGCAATCTGATTAAGCCTTAAAAATGTACCATTTTGCTCTGAACCTGGACCACAAATCTGGGCCCAAAAATAAAGTTTTTCAAAATTGATCCAAAATGATCAGAAATTGTTAGCCATTGCCAAAAACGGTCAAATAACTCATTTTTAGGCAAAAAGAATTAAATTAACATAGGTTTTAGGATCTTGCTACGCTAAAAATATCGAAAAATCCCATTTTACTACTGATTCGAAAAAAGTATTCCTCCTAATTATAAAGTTGTAAAAACCCATTTTACAAAAATGCAAAAAAACTTCAAATAAGTTAGGAATCGAACCCGTTACTATATGGCTATAAGATCAGCACACAGGCGCTGTACTATCGATGCACTTGATTTGAAGGTGATTCAAATTGACCATATGTTGATGACTAAAAATTGTTGTGAATATTGAATTTGGGGGAATAGTTTTTTGAAATCAGAAAAATACATTTATAAATGTGGGGAGAAAATTTTGGAAAAAGCTCAAATTTTTTTTTCGGACACTTTCCGGTATTCCTTTTTCGGGTTAAAATTTCACCCCTAAGTGTTTATATTATCTTTAAAGGTCATAAAAAAGATTTTAGAAAATGTAAAAAAAGTTTGAAAAAATTTCACTGTAAAATTTTTAATTGAAAAACGCTTTGTTTACTATGGCCGCGGGTATGAAGAAATACAAAGGTATGCAGCTCCGGGGCGCTTACGTAATCATTTTTTAACTTTCCATCCCTGATATTTAATTAACTGTGGTTCAATGTTGTTTAGATGAAATATCGATCTTGTGACAAAATAATATTGAGTGATAAGAATACCTTCTTTAAGAACACTACCCTCTTTATACCTTCTTTTACGATAGACTACATGATTATTTGTTAATTTAATCGTTCATACCTCAATTGAATACAAAAAATGATTCAGCATAAAATGCATACAAAGCTGTTACTCAAAACAATTTAGTTATAGAATAAAGTTGCCGATATATCTAATAATATATTACTAATAATTTTTAATGGCATAACATATTTATATCAATATAATAATTTTTTGTGAATAAACAGGAGACCGAGCGTCTTTGGCGTTCGGCCTCGTGTTCCGAGTGAGTGTCTGCAGCACTCGGCCTTCGATCTCGCTTCTGTGATGAAGAAAAAAATGAGAAGATGTTGCTAAGATAATTGAATAACTTTTTATTAAAGCAAAAATTTGCTATAGATATTTATATATAGATTCTCAGCTTTTAGTACTAGTTTCGGGTTAGGGGACCCTACCGAACTAGTACTCGGCTGGTACTTTTTTAGGTGGGGTCCCTAATCTGAATTAGCACCCGGCTTTTCATGCCCCCATAAGTGGGAGCGCGCAACGCCGTTAGAGCAATATTATCTTCTTATATAAAATGAGAGCAGCTATAAGAACAAATGTTGGCTAAAACAAAACTAAACAAAAATTGGTTAAAAATTTTCCTGGCTTTTCTGGTTGAAGCCAGCCAAAAGCGGCTTCAACCACTTCATAAAATGGATGTCATGTTTAGTGGATAGAAGCCTCCGAAGGCTGCCTCTATTCACTTTCATTAGTCCAATGTTTCATAAATTTGATATTTATTTCAAGAGTTTCATAAATTTGAGAACTTTATCCTATTACTATAAACGTGTAATGTCTGTGCATGCATCTGGACTAACTTTTGACGGTAGCCATTTTTCCACCTTTAACCAACAAATGGATTCAACAAAAATTGGCTATTTTAGCCAGAAAAATTTTTAGCCAATGTTTGTCTATTTTGGTTTTAGCCAACATTTGACCTTATAGCTGCTAACGTGTAATGTCTGTGCGTGCGGACTAACTTTTGAAGGTGCGATCCAAACCCTTTATACGATACGTCATCGTGATCAGAGCAAAATTCTAAGACGTTTGACACAACTTTTGTAAAATTTGGTGAGAAAATGTTTTTCGATTTTTCACCTTGGAGGACCAAGGCGTAAAAAGGGCACTAGGAACGAATCTAATTTACCAATTTACAAAGGATCTTATTTACGAATTTAATTTACGAGTTTAATTTACGGAATCTAATTTACAAGAATCTTATTTACGGAATATAATTTACAAATCGCCATAACTCGGTCAGGTTGAGCTCGGAGCGGCTCAAATCGCTCGGAAACGTGTTTTTTGACCGCGAAAATCCCCTAGAACTCAAAATCAGCAAAATTTAACGTTTCTGATATAACTTTTCAAATTCGTAAATTAGTTCCTTGTAAATAAGATTCCGTAAACTAGTTCCGTGTAAATTAGGATCGGAACCTAATTTACAGTAAAGTAAATTCGTTCCTAGTGCCCTATATTTTTTGGCATACACAACAACGGGATGGAACGATCGTTCAAACAACACAAAAACGGGGTGAACAATAACGGGATGACAAGAATGGACGATTTCAGATCTCGGCTCCTAAAAGGAATTTTGGAGCTAGTGGCAAATGTGGACCCAAGTGAACGTGATGTGAAATCGACTTTGTAAGAATATCTTCAAATCATTTTTTCTCGTATTTGTGGCGAATTTTGGGTAAATTTGGACCTATGAATCAAAATAAGCCGAAAAAAGGATTCTTCGGTGTGTTTTTTGTGCGGTTTTTGTTATTTATTGTTTTGTTATGAAAATAAAACGCGGAAATAAAAAAAACCACCAAAAAGTTGATTACGTAATACCTGGATGACCCCATTTCACATAACGCTCACTTGGGTCCACATTTGCCACTAGCTCCGGAATTTTTATATGGTGTCAAAGACCTTTTTACTCAGGATAAAAAGTTGAGAAAAAAAGTCTTTTACACTAAAAATTCCTTAAAGGAGCTGAGATCTGAAGAAAAAAATCGTCCAGTTCTTGTCTTCCTGTTTTTGTGTCCCGTTCTTGTTCGTCCTATCAATTCTTTCCGTGATTGTATATGCCATTTTTATGTAATGAGATTATGCCAGCAGCTATTAATGATCTATACATGGAAGAAAACGACTCTAGACCATCTTCTTCTATCGCATCCACTTCAAATTCTATTTTCAAAACACCAAAGTTGCCAAAGCTAAATAATTCTGATAAAGCAAAGGAGATCCAAAAGCCTAAAGATGTTATTGCTATATTCACACATAGTGAGATTGCTAATCCGGGGAAGGCGAAGTTTGTTCGACACAAGAATCGCTCGGGAGGGGTTGTGTATTCAGTAAAAAATAGTGTAAGTTTTGTAAGAAGATTTTTTTGTGTTAAGTGCAAATTTTAAGGGCACGTCTAATGTGAGACATGTGGGAATGCCGTTGGAACAAGATGATGGGTATGAATATGTTGTGGCGAAAGTGAGTAAAGTGACGAGAAATCCTAGAGAACTTCGGCCAGCTACTCTAATCAAATTTGAGGCTGTGTCAAATGCGAATGAGGTTATTAAAGGAACTGTGTAAGTGCGAACTTATTTTGGAGATCAAAATTTATTTTATCTATTTTGATCTCAAAAAGCGATTTTTTCTTCTAATTTCACTTTTTTTAGTAACACCCGAGCTGCGCCAGATTACAATGCAGATTATTCGTTCAGTAGTGAAAATTTTGCTCAGAAAAGACGAGATTTAATTTCTCAGTTCGGAAGTGCCAAAAAGAACAAGTTCCAAGAAGCGGCTATTCGTCGAAGAATTACTGAAGTATGAGTTGAAAATAACCGTTCAAAAATATAACTTGAAATGGATTTTTGTTGACAAATTAATGTCTCTATTTTCAGGACACCCTATCAGCAATGACTTCAACCGCATTCGCTTCACCGGCTGAGCTTATGGAATCGAAGAGCATTATCAAAACCGAAGATGTCAAACCAGGAGCTGCTCAGCAGGTGGATTTTAACCAATTTGAATGTGAATGATCTAAAATTTTCAGGGCAGCTTGATTTTGCCGAAGCCGAATATGCTCGCTCAGATTCCAACCGATGTCTATTCATTGAGTTTGTTCCGCTCGAACGAAGATGTTGAGCGATATGGGAAAACTGCACTGGCTTATTTCAAACAGCACGATGAAGAAGACAAGCTCCTCAAAGCGGATATTCCTGTCTTTTTGGTTCATCGTATTGGAAATGTGTTGAACGGTGCAAAGCCTGAAGAAAGAGCATTTCTGGCGCTGAAATTAATCACGATGGCTAAATTTATTATTGTAAGAGTTAATTTGACTTATTGTCAGAATGTCCTTTAAATAATTTTTTCCATTCTTCAACAACAAAAAGCCCCAACTATGACACTTCACCTAATATATATTGTAATTTTTTAGCTTATACAGGGTGTTACAAAATAAATTTTTTCTCCCACTACTATGATTCTGGCTGGCCCAGTTACTTGTCTAATTTTCATGCATTCCATTTTTTAGCTGTTGAATGCCAATATGAGGAAGAAAACTATAAATTTCGATGACTTGGACGCTTTCAAATTACCCGAAAGTTTTAATCTAATGATTCGAACGGAATTTTTCTGTACGACTTTGAAAATTTGAATACAAAAAAAATTTTCTCTATTTTTTAGCCGATAGGTTACAAGGAAAGAGATTTGGTGTGTCTACAATCGATCGTGAAAAAATATTGGCTCATTTTCTATGTCTTGCTTTGGTTTATGATCGTACGTTTCGAATCTTCCTGTTTTTTTTTTAATATCTAAACCTTATATTTCAGCAACCAGTTTGGAGCTGCCAATTACTCCGATTTGTCTTGAACTGCACACAACTGAGAAGAAAATATCCGGTATACTCGAAGCACTGGGTTGCATGTAAATCATTCATTTTGTCTTTTTTAATTCAATTTTATTTATAGAATCAACCAAGGAAGCCTTGCCGATCAAGAACGTTTGAAAACTTTGCGAATTGCTCGTTTAATTGGACCACCAAAAGAAAAAATAAGAAACAATAGGAAAAGGAAATCATTATAAAGTGATAAAAGATAAATATATGACTATTAAAATTGTTATTGTTGATCTAAGTGCCTTAAACTGTTGTTTTTATTTTAAAAGTTTATTATAGTTGGTATAAAGTTTTGATTTGAATTTTTTGTACTGTTTTTATCACATGTGCTTGAATGGAAAAAAGAGTCTTACATGTGTTTGAAAATTGAACTAGTTTTTACCATTAAAAGCTTTTCATTCAATTCCTTTTGGAAGTTGTTGGGTAAGTGTTGAGATCAAAAGTTAAAAAATGCAGGGAAAAGTTTTTATGTTTCGGCAATGAGCATAAATGATTCTCAAATAGAATAACCTATAAAAGAGTATTTAAAAAAATTTTGGTGAAAATTTCAAAAATCGCAAAATTCCTGTTTTTTGGGCACCCTGTAATTTGTAAGGAAGCATATTTTTTTTATTTTTAATCTGTACTAGATCAAAGATTTCACAAAAATAGTGAGTCAATTGGTAATAAAAATTATTAGGGGCCATAAAACTTATTTGGATTCTCTTTACTTTTTTGTTATCATCGTGTAATTTAATTGTTTAATTTCTTCCTAAAATGAAGATTTTGCTACAAATTCTTTTGAGCTTATTCCTAAAAACGCTGGCCGATTGTCCGCCTGGTTCTCTAAGAGGCTATACTTCCGATAGATGTTATAAAATCTTAGGACTCGGTAAAACTTTTACCGATGCACAAGTTGCCTGTGTAAACCTAGGCGGAAATCTTACATCTATTAAAAATGGGTTTGAAAATAATTTTTTATCTGGTAATTAAATTGTTATGATTCGATTTGAAAATTTAATTTAGATGAAATTGCATCATTATTTGTTAATGTTGAAAGTGTATCGACAGGAGGTAATCGTATGATGGTTCCTGGAACTTGGACATGGATAGATGGGGCAACATTTGTTTATACAAATTGGGAAAAAGGTAAAACATGTTCATTTGTACAGGGTAGCGCAAAAAAGTGGATTTTTTGAGACCCGAAAATTTATTCTTTCTAAAAGTGACCCCTATAAGGGTAATTTTATGCGAGAAATCGATTGCGCGCATTCTCGAGCCTTGAAAATGCTTCCTTGGCCCTGATTCAGGGAAAAATTGGTTTTTGGAGCGAAAATTGTCATCGAATTTTTTGGGAGGTAAGGGAAAATTTTCAGGGTTCGGGAATGCGCACAATCGATTCCCCGCATAAAATTACCCCTATAGGGGTCTTTTTTGGAGACCACTAGAGGGATCTTTTTTAGGAAAATAAATTTCCAGATCTCAAAAATATTAAAAAATCCACTTTTTTGCGCCACCTTGTATAAAGCCTGTAAATAAAGGCGATATCCGTCCCTCAAAGGAAGACCTGACTTTCAGAACAGTGGACCGATAAACAGCAAAAAATTTTTTTTTAATTTTTCAAAAAATGAGCAAAATCCAGGGTTGCCAGAGACAAAAGCAGAGCTCACTAAAAAAAATCATTTGGGCCGAAAAAAATCATCATCAAAAAATGACTAAAGATGACATTTTTCGCCAAAAAATAGCATTTTTTGGCAAAAATAGCAAAACAATTGCGATTTTTGGCTAAAAAAAACATTTTTGTGTGAAAAATTGGCAATTTTCGATGGAAAAATTTTAAAAAAAGTTATTTAAAAAATTTTTTTAAAAGTTTTATCAATTTTTTCTTTAAAAAATTAGATTTTTGCAATGAAAATCACTTTTTTTTGTTGGTGCCCCCCTCCCAAGCCTGGTTCCTGGCTACGGCCCTAGGCAGGGGGGGATCGTCCCTTCCCACCCCGTTCTTAGAAAAATGAAAAAATTTTCCTCTTGGCCCCTCTTATGTTTTTGCCAAAAATTAAAAAAAAAATTGATAATTTTTTCCAATTTTTATCGAAAAATGCGTATTTTTTGCCAAAAATCGAAATTTGTAGTCTATTTTTTGCTTAAAAATGCGATTTTCTGACCCAAAAATGCTATTTTTGATTTTATTTTTTTAGGCGAGCCGTCTAACATCTCTGGAAACGATTGCTTAGTCCAAAATATTCCATCAGGAAAATGGAGTGCTCAATCATGTTCTTTAAGCATTCCATATATTTGTGAGCTTCCAACAAAATCTGATTCTGGCGCGGCCACTTGTGCGCCATGTCCAATAACTACATGTCCTACTTCGCCACCATGTCCAACAACTACATGTCCTACTTCGCCTTCGATTAACGATTATTGTCCTTCTGGGTGGCATTATTTCAATTATACGCGCATGTGCTATTATGTAATTAATTTTTTTTAAATATTTTTATTTTTAATTATAGATGGGTTCATCAGCCGATTGGCAAACTGCTCGAACTTTATGCGAAGTACACGGGGGCCAGTTCGTATCTATTCATAGCCAAGAAGAAAATGCATTCGTAGCTGGTATTTTGTTGATTTCTTGATTTCATTAAGGGTACCTTATATTTCGTAAAATCGGATAAGAAGCAACGACCTTTATGCTCGACGCATAAAATTTTTCTCCCTCCCATTCGCAAAATGTTTTTTAAATTCCTTTAAAAAATGCAATTTTTCTTTAAATTACAATTAAAGAAAGTTTATTTTCTCTTGTTCATTTTTAAATTAATTTCTAATTATTGGGGATTTAGATTTTTCTGGAGCTATTTCAAATGGATATATGTGGATTGGTCTTAGCAATTTAAATGGAAAAATGGAATGGATTGATGGAACACCTTTAGATTTTACTTTCTGGTATTTTGAACAACCAAGTGGTCAAAGTGATTGTGTAATTATGGGCTGTTATGCTAGCCCACAATGGTGTACATCTTCAGCTGCTCTCTGTACTTCAGCTCGTGATTTTGTATGTAAACGAGCATCACTTATTAACTAATAAAATTTTTTTGAAGATCTGCTAAGTTTGCATATGTTTAATTATTTTAAATTAAAAAACTCATATTTTCTTGTGGACTCGTCTCCACTTGACCCCCTTTCCTCAACACCATCACCGTTTCATGACTTTGCACCATACTCTGCAGCCTTAGCTCTTGCTTCCTAATCTATATACATCCATAAATATCGAGGTCACCAACATAAATACAATAATCGATGCATAATAAGCATAATTGTCTGTATACCACACTATCACACGGAAAATTTTTGTTCTAAAGGACCTGGGTTAAGAAAATTTTTTTTGTTTTTCGATCATTTTTGATACTCGGGGGTTTTCGGCTATGAGAAACTCGAAATGTTTTCCAGTCAAATTTGACCCAACTTGATCATTTAGATTCTGACAAGGAAATCACTCAGAGTTGACGGCGGAGTTACGCCAAAAAGGTTGTTATATTCCGATAGAGGACAATTTTCTAGAACGAAAACTTCACACACTATACTCCAAAAT